>JAILYB010000212.1:600000-834565 GCA_021437785.1 Rhodomyrtus psidioides | reverse complement strand
ATAAGATGTTGCAACTATCTAGGGTCAGCTTGGATGAGAACGTCTTGAATAAAGGGTGGGAGATGGTGGACGATTCGAAAAAGGAGGAGTTTAAGGAAAAATGGAAGAAACTGCAATTTGCTGAGATGCGAGTATTGGCGGAGAGAGCCGAATTGATTCAATGTCAGATCAATCTAATTTTAGAGGCTAACCATCAGGCTACTGGGAAGTAGGATGGGACTGCAGTTGACGGATAATAGTGTGCTAAAATGTTTAGAGGACATATTTTGTTTAGTTTGGTTTTGGGTTCATCGGAGTACCTTTTTTTTTTTCAATTGTTTTGTATGTTTGATGCATGTAAACCTTGGATTTCCGCATCTCTACTGAAGTTTGATGCTATTCTCTAAATGCTTCGGCCTGTTGCTATGACCTATTATTGCTATCTGCTGGTTCTTGGCCATGACCTAGCTGGTTAGTTGTCATCTTTTCTCTTGACTCTGATGGCATTATAACTTGTGTTGGTTTTTTGAAGCAGGTTATGTTGCTGATGCATTATTTCTTCGTCTCTTGTAAGTTTGGATTGTTTTTGGTCCGTTTATATTGATAAGCAAACATTTCCATCATATTATGCTTGTCTGGGAAATAGTTCAATCAGAAAACGCATTGGGCTTAGAAGCATTGAAATTTCCTCGTGACATCCTAGTCCCACTATTTTGTTTGCATGAACATTCATAGTCTAAAGCAAAGCATGAGATGCTTTATCTGGTGATAGATGATGGATCGGATAAAACAGAGTATACAAATGAAAATTAGATTGAACAGGAGATAAATCAGGTAAGATCAGGTAAAGCTTGGGTTTTGGTTTTGTCTTGGATTGTTTTAAAATGGTTCTTTGGTGGGTAGTGGACTGAAGGTTACCTTATTATCGTTGTTTATAGTTGTAAGTGTGTTTGACCACTGCTACATTTCTTAGTTGATTTACCTCGAGAGAAGCCATAAGTGCAACAAGGACACAAATCCGTGCTAATACATGTTACTTTCTCTCAATAGGTCTGTTCTTTTTTCTCATTCTTTGGAGACTGTGGCTAATCTCAGAATTTGAAACAAATGCTAGTTGCTTTATTGAGGTTGAGGTGAGGTTGCTTGCCCGCTGCTAGAATTGCAGTCGATTAGCTTGAGAAAAGCCATGGACATAGTGCGACAAGGACACAAATCCTTGCTAATATTTGTTAGTATGAGTTGGAAGATTTCTTGTATCTCAGGATTTGAAACAAATGCTGGTTGCTCTATTGAGGTTGAGGTTGCTTAATGTCAAGAGAGATTTACCTCTCTCTCAGTGCAAGCCGCTTGGCACTAGCAAGAGGGAAACACTTGGACTCTCGTATGATATCGTCAAAACGAGTCACGTTATCCTTTTCCTTCTGGGTTCTAAATGCCTGTTGATCTCTCCTAGCATGAGCGTTTCCCTCATTAGGGTCATCCATGAGTTGGCTCAAATCTGTCACTGCTTCTTTCAGCAGATTGCAATTTTCGGTATCGTATCATATATCAAGGTTAGTAGTTAGTACCATCGAGTTTTTCACCTTTGTTCAAGTCAGTTATGTTTTTCCTTTGTTGGAGCTATCATTAGTAACCAAATAAAGAAATATCATGTGACAATTCATCCTCAGCACGGCATACATTATTTTGTACAGAATTACTAAGTTTTCAGAATCATCCTTGACTACATTGTACAGAAAACATAGTCCCCAAAGGGACTACCGCTTAATTAAACCATACACCGTATATATTAAACATTATCATGCCTGATAATGCAGATCACGTTTTTGCAAAGCTGAAACAAGTGAAATTCACAATCACAATAACAAACCAAAGGAGACATTCAGGTGTTATTCCTCGACTAGCATTCTTTATTCGCCTCTACATTCCTCTGTTTTCTCGGAGACTGATTGAATCTGACATCGAAAACGAGTGCGGCCCCTTTAGTTTTGGATACAAAAATGGCCGATGCTGAAATCATCTCCCTTTCTTCAACCGGTGTCTAAGGGCATTAAGCAATGTATTCAACAGGATTACTTTTTTTTTTTTTATTTGAAGAGATGCCTCAGAAGTTTTATACAACAGTCATTCGAACCAGTTCCACCAATTTCGTGGCGGAATATATCCATGCAACATTATTGAATACAGATACAGAGAAATTGCAATACACAAGTATTTTGGAGGGGTGCAACGCAACGGGGCGTTTTTGATGACAGTCTTCTATTCGTTCGTGTTATCGTTACATGGACAGTGGTACTGTGGCACATTGCTAGGGAGATCTGCTATAACATGGACGAACAATCACATACCAAGGACGACGAGATGACATTCAGCAAGACGTTGCCGATTATATGGCTTGCCTCTTGCTTATGAGAATTGCTGCCCACCAGGACCGCGATCGGCAAAATAAGGACAACAAGACAAGCATGCAAAGCTTGTTGACTTCATCTGGAGACAGGAGGTGGCGCAGGACTGCAGAGCCAACCTGGGTGAACCCTGCCTCAAAATATTGATGGTGAGGATACGGAGGTAGATCCCCGACGATTTGATGGGAGATAAGAGCAAATAGGTCTTGTGCGACACTTGCTTGTTGGCCAAAGGATTGGTAACAATCCTGAGTGAAGATCGGAGGAGGAGGGCGGTGAACAGTGTCCGGGTGGAGTAGAAATGTGTCATATGCAGCAGCAAGCCATTGCAGAGCAGATGCACATTCCCGGGCACTCAGTAAAGGAGGTGCGCTTCGTAACTTCAGTTTGGCTCTTGATGGCTGACTTGGGCCTTGCAGAGCAATTCCACGCAAATGACAAGACTTGCAGTTGATAGGTAAATCTCATTATACCTTAGTGAATCTCATTAGACCCGAATACAGCGAGACATCTTCAGGCTGAGAATGTGAAATTCGTAGTGAATACATCGATGAGACGCCTAAGTCAACACGACACGATGAAGGCGCGAGATAATGCAAATCATTAAAAATGCGGCTTGTGAGATTGTGAGTTTCCTGCTGCTTCACATTCAACCATGTGAGCTATCCGATGCCGCAATCCCTTCTGCTTGAAAAGGCTTGCATCAAGTATGGTTTCTAATTGCATGCCCTCGCGGTAGTTTATCAATTTGCTGCGCCAAAAAGAGTCGATAGGAATTGAGTTTCAGCATAATGCCATTCTTTGCCTTAATTTTGAATGGATGAGCGTGTTCTCCATGATTATAGGGAATGCTTCACTAGTAAGAAGCTGGTCTCTCTAGTACATCTCTCTCCCTTTCTCTCTCTCAGCAGGAAGCACAGGAGTTCTCAAATCTTTGAGAAAACGAGATTGTAGCAACAGAGAAGGAAAAGAAAACAGAGTATTCTCCAGTTAGGAAAAAGAAATCCCTTCAAACAACCTTAACAAAGTGTCCGATTAAGTGTGACAAATGCACAAACTTGCTTTAGCCAAGCTTGGCAAGAACATCATTAAGGGTAGATACAGTCTCAGCATAGTATTTCTCTGCTTCCGGGGTGCTCTTGATCTTCGCCGCATGGTCCAACTGCTCGGAAATAGCACACAGAAACCGAAAATCGCATCAGTCAGATAATTTCCTAGGCTAACCGAATGAGCTAGACGAGTTTCAAGATGTTCTCCCTGTCGGACTCACATTGCTGATGGTCTGGAAGAGCTTGCCGGTGAGTTCCTTGAGCGACTTCTTCTCCTGCTTGGGCTTGGCGGCGATGACGGTGTTGAGGTCGTAGCGGAGGTACTCGGCCTTGAGGCGGAGATCGTTCTGGACGTACGGCCACGCCTTCTTGTCTATGAACGACTTCACCTTGACAATATCCTTGGCCGACTCCTTCGCCCTGGCTGCCGCCTGTGCCGGGGTCAGGGGCTGAATGAAGAATCTCTCCTTCAATGGAAGGTCGAGATCTCTTGGCTCATCAGAGTTCAAGGTTCCAGCTACATCAAGAGAAGGGATTCCACAACTTTGAATTCTACAGTTCTTCATTATACTTGCATTCTATAGTCCTCGAGGTCAAAGAGAAAACAAGCTCTCAATCTGAACAATTCAGTCACTGTTCCAGCAAAAAAGCAGGAGACTTACGCAGACCGCCGGACGGTGGGGGAGGGCCGCCCACCTTGATCGACCTGGCCTCGGCCAACACTGCTTGGACAAAAGAACCCGAAGCCAAAGCAGTGGCGACCAGACCGAGGACTGCCCTGCGGCTACTGGTCTCGGCCTCCGCCGAGCCCAGATGAGCTCTAATGCTGAAGCCAGGCCTGGCCAAGCCGACCCGGTTTCCGCCGCCGACGCTCAGGCGGGTCGAGCCGCTCTGGAGGCTGCCTTCCAGCACCGCCTGAGAGGAGCCACGTAAGCCAGCCATCGAAGCCATAGCTTGGGCCATATTCGCCTTCGATATCGATTCTCTAAGTGCTGTTTGCTGGGGCAAGTTTTGATTCAAGAAGGTCAAACGAGGGAATATATCTCTATGAATTGGGTGAAGTTTCTTGAAATTGGCCACGAGGTTATGTGGTGTGGAGTGATCGGGGGAGACCACCTTATCTGCCATCTTCCTGCTAGGATAAACTTGGATATGGTCCTGGCCACTCCCCCGCAGCCACGTGGACTGCGTGGGCGTTTTAATTTGACAGGTAGGATTGGGTTCGGACAATGGGCTGCTTGTTTTTCGACACGTGGACTGGGAATGATTTTGGTTCAGCACATCAAACGGCAAGTAACTGTGAATTTTGCTTTCCTGAGAACTTATGCTGAACTTGCTGATTGTTTCGCCATCGATAGTCTCGTAAATGAAATTTGGCTAACTGGGTCAGAATCATAAAATGCATTTCATGAATTGGGCTATCTGATCTCTGCAGAAGCAGGCCAATCACCTGATGGGCCTAGCCCATCAATGCATTTGGGCCTTTACCCAATGCCTTTTGCCGCCGCCGCCGTCGCCGCCATCGTTAAGATGAATAAAATGAAAACTACATAATGGCACAGCTGCAATCCAGAGTGATTTTTGATTTCCTAGGCACTCTATCATAAGGATGCTCCTTTCAAGTGATTCAAATGATCTCAAAGCATTAAAATAGTTTCTAATGACATCTATATTAAGACCCCGTCCGTCTACAAACTTTACATTACGTTATATGATCAATTATTTGCGGGCCTAAAAAAAAAAATTTATAGGATATTCAAGGCGTAATAAAAATGTAGCACGTTATCTTAGCGTGGAGATGCAGAGAAATGTATTTTATCCTACCGAAAACGTAGCAACCATTGATTATGTAAATCTTACATGTGAGATCCACGTGGAATTTCTAATAGGGAATTTGCCTTGGGAAGAGAGAAAATATACGAAACTCTTTTTACGATTATCCTTAATAATATCGAATGTCTTATCGCATCAGGACAAATTGGAGATGGGCTTGATGCCGGGACAAAAAACAGCTGCCAAAGATGGGCACTGGGGAGCGGGTGAGGATCCTCTGCCTTACTTTTTTTTAAGGCAGTAGATCCCCACCCTTGATACTGCTCTCCCCCCCTATATCAAGGGTGGGGATCCCTCTGCCTTAAAAAAAATAAGACAGAGGATCCGGATCCCTGGGGAGCGGCTGTAGCTTCATTGGATGTTCTAAATCATATTTAAATGGCTGATGGTACCTAGGCTAATACTAATACCTATCCAAAAACCCGAAAAAAAAAAAACATAAATGATGTGAAATGATTTTATCTCTCTTCGCTTGCGAATAACAGGGTCCACATTGCTTAACTCATCGATATAAAATTGAAATATATCGAGGTAATAAAGTCTTATTATCATTTTTTTTTAAACTGAAAACATGAATCATGAACCTAAAAAAACAAGGCTCGAAGCGCACATTCATCAAATTCTGCTATCACCTCTTAAACACAATTAGAGATACGCCCTAACTAAATCTATCAGGAATCGAACGACATTCCTACATTTTAACACAAGAAAAAGTAAACATATAAGTGGAAAAAAATCAATAATTTCAAAAGTTAGACGATTGGTTTATCAAGATTAGTTTTGCAAAGCGATGTAATGGGCTTCTGCTGGATGCTTGAATAAGATAAACTTAATTATTTAGATTTCCATGTTATTACATGACCAATCAGTTTGCCTGATCTGAGTAATAGTTTTTTTTTTTTTTTGGAAATTCTGTTTAATAGTTTCATTAGCCATCATATTAGTCAAGATAGATTGAAGGATAGACACATGCAAGTGGGCCATGGGGCCCATCAAAGAAGATGAAGTGGTCCACGGGCCTGAAGAGGACACCTGCAAGTGGGCCATGGGGCCCCACCAAAGAAGATGAATCCGGCCATGGGCCTGAAGAGGACAATAACGGTGGGCGCCCCCAGGACAGGATGACACCGGAGAGACTCAAAATTCTTCCTTTCCCCCCAGTTCCCAATCATGCATATCCAAATGTGGGTCCCCCCCTTCCTTCTTCAGCAATTAAACCAAAAAGGCATAAACTTTGCGCTTTAAAAAACAAAATGAGATCTCGAAGGAGATGTGATCTCTTGAAGCTTCAGGCGGAGGCAGGAGAAGAAGCAGAGAACAGCGAGTATGGAAGGGCAGGAGCAGCAGAACAAGTCCCGAGTGGTGAAAGTCGACTCGCCCGGGTCGTGGGATTCCTACTTGGCTCAGGCCACCGCTCAAGCCTGCCCTGTAATGGTTTCCTCTTCCCTTTTTTCTGCATCTTCTCGCATCTCTGTCCTAATTCAGAAACATTTCGACTTGGGTGTTGTCAAAGTTCCGAGCTTTTTGCCTCCTGATGACTTCCACCCGCTCCAATCCCTGTTTCTTTCTCTGACTTGCGTGCTAAGTTTAATTAATCGATTCGACATTGGAATTTCTTTTTCTGGGGCGGATGAATTTCGAAGAAGCTGTGCGGTTGGTCGGTGTGTTTGATCTTGGGGTTGTGTGATGGGTGTTGATACAGGTGGTGGTGCACTTCACTGCTGCTTGGTGCATGCCTTCGGTGGCCATGAAGCCGTTCTTTGAAGAGCTGGCCTCGACGTTCCCAGATGTTATGTTCCTTACTGTTGATGTTGACGATGTTAAGGTAAAATCCAACTTCTTTTTTTTCGTTCTCAGAGTAATTGTGCAGGAGAATTTGAGTTGTAGCTCGTTACATTAGAATGGAATCCTTTATTGGCAGTTGGAAACATACAGTTACCTCGTACTATATCCACAGTATAGACTTGGTATATAATTGAGATCATTAGGTGTTATATACCCTTTTCTTCTTGCAGATAAGTATAGTAGATGAGATTTTTTCATGTTGAGCAAGATTAGAAAATGTTTGTTTTTGCAAAGCGTTGAGGATATGATCATTGTCGAAGCAACGGGAAGTTTCTCCGACATTTTAGATGGCTTGATCCCTATGGTTAATTATGTGCTTTCTACCGCAATTTAAATATGTTTTGGTGTTTGTCTCCTGGATGTTTGCTTAAAGCAACTACATAGTAAAAAACTCAGGGAGTTCATTCTTGATGTGTGGTGGAACTGTTTCAAATTCTTTGGAAAGCAAGAAAACTTCCAAAGCAGGACGGATAGTTGCTGAAATTTCTTGCAGGCGTGATTATCTTTTCTCATTTATGATTTAGAATGTCTGTTGTCTGGGACCGTTTCACATTCCACCATTGACATGTCTGTTTTGATATGTATTTGGGGGGAGAAAGTATTTTTGCGTTGCAAAGCTTTTCGCCTTAATCTTCGATTGAAGAGCAGATGAGGCTTTTTAGGCATAATAAGTCTGCAATGATACTCTTTCGAAAGATCTTGTCACTTAGTCGTCTGGCTAACCAATATGTTTATGCCAAGCCTTGCCTGTGAGGAAACATCATTCCTGAGGTTTGCTTTTCGTAGGAGGTAGCGACTAGAATGGAGGTTAAAGCCATGCCAACGTTTCTACTGATGAAGGACAAAACTCCTGTCGACAAGCTGGTGGGTGCGAATCCTGAAGAGATAAGGAAAAGGATAGACGGTTTCGTGCAGTCCTTTCCTGCGAGAGTTGCCTAGTGACAGCTTCTTGTCCTGGCCGGGCTGACACTATAGATTTTGGTCTTTGCAAGATTTATGCTCTGAGTCTGCCATAGTGTTGGTATTCGCAAGCATGTTGTCTATTCGTGGTGTATTGATATGGAAAGTGTCAAATGTGCTTATAGTGTGTTTTCACAAGTTCAGCGATCTTTTACCATTCTCTTTGGAGTTTCATATACAGCATTCATCCTGTACTGATCTATACTATTTGCTGTTCAAGTTTTAGAACATCATCTCCAGATGAATTCTCAATATCAAAGTGTTTCATCCATCATTAATTCATGTGAATATTGCAGAACAAGGTATTATGTACAAATTCCATTGATGTTTCTGTCCATTCCAGAAATTCGAAGTATAAGATTGTCATGCGTCAATCTTCACAATGCATTGATCTTCTGACTGCATACTGTATACAAATTCAACTCTCCCTATGGGTCAATGTCTGTCTCTTGTCAGGAGTGAGCTAAACTGTGTGTCGTTTGTGGATACCTTGAATCTCCTTAACAAAGAACCTTCATGGATTTCTGAAATCGGGTACTACTCTTGAATCGTGTAAGAAAATCAAAATACCTGGGGATGCTATGTGATTAATTAGTATAAAAAATGACAAATTCAGCGAAGCGAATATTGAAAAATAGATGGTTGAATCAAAATAATTTCCTTTATAGTTCTATCTCTGTCAAGGCATCATCTTCCCAGGTCAAGAAATTGCATGAATTCTCTTGTCAATCTCATGTCAAAGATTATCATACTTGTCTTGCGTGATTTTACAAAGGATCATCCTAACTCTCCTCCTCCCATATTAGTTGAAGAGACACGAGCCGATTCGAACTTTTACTGTATATACGCGTGGCGAAGTTCCATGCGCAAAAAAAGTGTCGTCAACAAGGAGGTTTGAATCCCATATACTTGCCTGAATTGTATTCTTTCCAGATCTCAATGGCTCCGAACACGATGCAAACGATGAGCGAGGCCCTCCCATATAATCCTATGGCCCTTTGTGTTAGACATACTTGTATAGCCTTGTAGTCTTATAGCTTTCTCTTACATTCCTTCTTTCTCTTTAGTCCCACATAGGAAGAGCACTAAGCTCTTTACCTCTTCTAAGCCTATATAAGGGCTTCTCATGTACATTGTTTGACACACCATTATTAGAGAACAATAACATTCTCTCTTAATCATTCTTTCTTATCATGGTATCAGAGCCAAGATCATTGTCTTGAAAAGTATGCTCTGCGGTTGCCACAAATTGGATCTTCCGCATCAGAAATTAAGATAATGAGCTCATTATTTTTAAAAGTATGCTCTGCGGTTGCCATAAATTGGATCTTCCGCATCAGAAATTAAGATAATGAGTTTTGGGCTATTGAGCCGTCACCCAGCTTTGCTAGCGTCTCTAATTTGTGTCTCTCGATCCTTTTGATCAGCTTTCCCACCTCAACCCACTTTTCTAGTTTCGCTAGTGATTTTTCTGTTGTCATGGGCGATTCTAGTGACCGCATAGATGTCAAGCTTGATGGTTCAAACTATTCACTTTAGAAACCATCGGCAATGGCGGCTCTTGTTTACCGCGATTTATTTGAGCATGTTGAAGGTTTCCGTCTATGTCCTGATGCTCTTAAGGAAAGTGCCTCATCTGAGGCGGTTGTAAAGCGTACCGCTGAAATTCGAGCATGGACAATTGCTGATCGGAAGGCATGGGCTATTCTTTTTGGCTCTATTGATCCTGCTCTTCGCCCACAATTTTCTCATATTGTTGGAGCGAAATGTTTGTGGGATCAGCTCGCCGAGATGTTTACTCAGACCGGGGACATTCGGGTTTATCAGTTGGAGCAAGAAATTTACTGTGCTACGCAAGGGTCTCGCTCTATTCGAGACTTTTACAATTATATGCATTCCCTTTGGAGTCAATTAGATATTATTGCTCCTGTTCTTTGCCCGACATGCTTGAACTGTACTAGGTGTCCATCTACTCGGCTTCAAACTCAAGATAGACACCGTCTACATACTTTCCTTATGAAGCTTGGCTCTCCTTATGAAGGTGTTCGCAGCCAGCTTCTCCATCGCTCTCCTAGACCGTCCCTCCTTGACGCTATCAAAGAATTGCAGTCTGAGGAAACTCGTCTGGGTCTACTTTCCTCCTCTGCAGTTGCTGATTCCGCTGCTGTTTTAGCTGCTCCACCACGTGCTCCGCCTGCTGTTTTGGCTGCTTCACCACGACCTCCCTCTGCACGTGGCTCTCGCCGCCTTTTATGTACTTATTGTCACCGTCTTGGACATGAGGAGCCACACTGTTGGCAAAAGAAGAAGGAAGCTTCACGCCCTTCAGCAACACCGCGTTCTATTCAGTATTCTGTGACATCTCCACACTCTCGACCTATTACTCTGGTTTCTTCTTCTACGGATAATCGGATTGCTGCCCTTGAAGCACAGCTTGCTCGATTGAACCCTTCTTTGCTTGGGTCTTTTCCCGATTCCAGCACTCCTACAACTTCTTCATCTACTGGAAACACTGCTGCAGCCACTCCATCTTCAGGTGACACTTCTATTACCTGGATACTTGACTCAGGAGCTGCTAGACATATGTCTAGTTCCGCTGCTTGTCTCACTCAGCTCTCTGAGCTCAAGCATCCAGCATATTTCTTTACTGCTGATGGCTCTCCTCTCCTAGCTACCCGGCGGGGTACTCTCACCATCTCTCAAGATTTCAATGTCCCTAACGTGTTACATGTTCCATCTCTAGCTCTCAATTTATTATCCGTTGGACAACTTACTGATACTGGATGTACTGTAAGCTTTACAAATAGCTCTTGCTTTGTGCAGGATCGTTTGAGTGGTCGGATGATTGGGAGAGGTAGTAGACGGGACGGACTCTATATTATGCAGCATCTCCACCTTCCAACTTCTTCTCTTCCTTCTCCTGTGTTGGTTACCATTGATCTTGCCCGATGGCATCAACGTCTCGGACATATTCCTTCTTCTCGTCTCACCGTCCTTCATCAACGAGGTGCTTTAGGTCCTGTTTCTTCTGGTAATCTTCCTCCATGTTCTGTATGTCCCTTGGCCAAACAATCTGCTAAGCCTTTTCCTATTAGTAACTCTAGATCTAGTGCAATTTTCGATCTTATTCATTCTGATGTATGGGGTCCTGCCCCACTTTGTTCAAAGAGTGGTTTCAAATATTATGTCTCTTTTATTGATGATTACTCTCGTTACACATGGGTCTATCTTATGCGTCAACGCAGTGATTTCTTTTCCATCTATCAGTCTTTTACTACCATGATTTCCACCCAATTTAATACAAAAATCAAAGTTTTTTGTTCAGACTCGGGAGGAGAATATCTTTCTACTGTTTTTCGTTCCCTCTTGGCCAGCGATGGTACACTTCCTCAACTATCTTGTCCTGGGATTCCAGCTCAGAATGGGGTTGCTGAACGCAAGCACCGTCATATTTTAGATACCACTCGCGCTCTCTTACTTGGGACATCTGTTCCTACTGAGTTCTGGGCTGAGGCACTTCTCACAGCTGTTCATCTAATTAACCGCCTACCCTCGTCTGTTCTTCATCAAGACACCCCTTTCCAGCGTCTCTATTCTCGATCTCCCAGCTATAATCATCTTCGAGTTTTTGGGTGTACTTGTTTTGTCATTCTTCCACCCACCGAACGTACGAAGCTCACCGCTCGCTCCATCTCGTGTGCATTCTTGGGTTACAGCACCGAGCACAAGGGTTATCGCTGTTATGACCCAAATGCGCGACGTATACGTATTTCTCGCAATGTTACCTTTCATGAACACGTTCCCTTCTTCCCTACAAATGTAACACCTCCTGTCTCGACCCATGTTCCATTTATGGATTTCCCTGTTGATCATTTTCCTGATCCTCCTTATTCTGCTTTCACCTCGGAACCAGATATATCACCACCGTCCCCATCTTCTCCTACCCGTTCTGCTGTACCTCCTACTCTACCTGCCCTCGACGATTTTGCAGTTCTAGAGCCACGCCGTAATCCTCCTCGGGATCGACGTCCGCCTACTCGGTATGTTGCTTCTACTTCTTATTCTACTGAGTTTAGCTCTTTTTTGGCTGCTGTTCATGCTGTACAAGAACCCACTAGTTATCGTGAGGCAGTTCAGCATACTGAGTGGCGTCAAGCTATGTCTGAGGAGCTCAGGGCATTGGAAAGTACTGGTACTTGGGAGCTTGTGTCTCTCCCTCCAGGCCGCTCCTTGGTATCATGCCGATGGATATATAAGATTAAAACCCGTTCTGATGGCAGTATTGAACGTTACAAAGCACGTCTGGTTGCCAGAGGTTTCTCGCAGGAGTATGGCATTGATTATGAGGAGACGTTTGCTCCCGTAGCAAAGATGACATCTGTCCGAGCTTTACTAGCTATTGCTTCAATTCGTAATTGGCCCCTCTTTCAGCTTGATGTCAAGAATGCTTTTCTTCATGGGGATCTTCAAGAGGATATCTTCATGCAACCTCCACCTGGACTTGGTCATATTTCTGGACAGGTTTGCCGCTTGCGACGGGCTATTTATGGTCTTAAACAGGCTCCTCGTGCTTGGTTTGAGAAGTTTAGTGATGCTATTCGATCTGCTGGTTTTACTCAAAGCGAGGCTGATCATGCTATGTTTGTTCATACCTCTTCTGCTGGTTGCACTATTCTTCTTCTTTACGTTGATGATATGGTTATCACTGGAGATGATCGCGACCATATTGAACATACCAAGCGGCACCTTCAGCAACATTTTGCCATGAAGGATCTTGGACCACTGCGCTACTTTCTTGGGCTTGAAATTGCTCGCAGTTCACGTGGTATCCTTATTTCTCAACAAAAATATACTGCTGATATTCTCTCTAGGGCTGCTCTCTCGGATGCACGCACTGCTGCTACTCCTATTGAGCTGAATCAGAAGCTCTGCTCGGATGACGGGGAGCCTCTTTCTGATGTGACCCGCTATCGAACTTTGGTTGGCAGCCTTGTATATCTTACTATCTCCCGACCCGACATTGCTTATGCTGTTCATGTTGTCAGTCAGTTTGTTGCTGCTCCTCGCACAGTTCATTATGCTGCTGTTCTGAGGATCTTGCGATATCTCCGAGGCACTTTATCGCGTTCCTTATTTCTGCCATCTTCTTCTGCTCTCAAGTTGCGTGCCTATTCTGATGCTGATTGGGCTTCCAATGTGTCTGATCGCAAATCTATCACTGGCTATTGCATTTTTCTTGGCGATTCTCTTATTTCCTGGCGTGCCAAGAAACAACAAATTGTCTCACGCTCCTCTACAGAGTCCGAGTATCGTGCTATGGCTGACACTACCGTTGAGATTGTTTGGCTTCGCCGCTTACTTGCTGACATGGGTGTTTCACTTCCGGATCCCACTCCTCTACACTGTGACAACAAGAGTGCCATCCATATTGGTGCAAATCCAGTCTTTCATGAGCGTACAAAACATATTGAGATCGATTGTCATCTGACTCGTCATCATCTTCAAGCTCGCACTATTTCTCTTCCTTTTGTTGGAACTGAGAATCAACTTGCAGATTGTTCTACGAAGGCTCTTACATCACAACGCTTTAAATTTCTTCTTTCCAAACTCTCGTTGTTTGATCCACCTTGAGTTTGAGGGGGGGTGTTAGACATACTTGTATAGCCTTGTAGTCTTATAGCTTTCTCTTACATTCCTTCTTTCTCTTTAGTCCCACATAGGAAGAGCACTAAGCTCTTTACCTCTTCTAAGCCTATATAAGGGCTTCTCATGTACATTGTTTGACACACCATTATTAGAGAACAATACCATTCTCTCTTAATCATTCTTTCTTATCACTTTGGACCATGATTATTCCTGGGAGTGACGCGACGAAGTAGAGAAAGCAAAATATGAGGGCGATCCCTGTAATACGAATACGAGACAAGAAAGGCGGCTCATGGGATCAGTATAGTCATTTCATGGCAAAATTCGAGATTGCGACACTTGAGCTCATTTGCTGTTCTTTTCCTAGGTTTGTTTTGCCAGCACAAAGCATATTCCAAGCTGCATTCCCCGAAACCAACGCAAATGGAACGTTGAATCCTATGTGGATTAGTTTACTCCCATCAGTTGTGACTTTAAAATTGACTTGGAGCAAGCTGTAAGTCGTCATCCATAAACAGGTGCTCTGTCTGAAATGGAATGAGAAAATAAGAGAAGACAGAATAAAGAGCTTTCAATGTGGCAGTAGCATGAATGATGAAAGACCAGTTCAAAGGGAGAAAAGACCTGTTCAAAGGACCCTTCTAAGAAGACAAAAACAAGGAATAATATGCTTTTTCCGCTCTGTAACAAAGCAAAAAGATGTAGTATGATCTGCCTATAAACTGAACATGATCAGCTGTTTGGTATACCATGTCCATTCACATAATTCAGTCACAGGGAGACATGATAAACATCCTTGGTCTTAAATAAGATGATGAAGTTAAAAGGAGACAAAAACAGAGCAGCAAAAAAGAGTGTAACAGAAGAAACCCACCTTTCCATATCGATTTCCACGAAGAATATACACCGTGGAGAATGAACACCAGATCAGCGCTCGGCCCAGACTCAAACCCAAGCCCGCTCGTCTGATAACCAAAACGATGCCATATTTGGATTTTTTTTTATTTTCTAATTTTATAATTTCTTATCTAATTAACATGATATACGAAAATTCTAATTAATGATTGAACGGCCAGAATGCTTCCACGTGGCCGCATATGGACCATCCGATCCACTAATAGAATTCGCATATCCCTAACGGCCTTGCTGTCATGGCTTGCCAAGTGTTATGCCATGTGGCATCACGTCAGCGCCAGTCAGCATTGACCATAGTCAACGCTAGCCGGAAAAGACGATCGGCGCATGCGTTCCATCGCCGGCGCCTTGTCGGAAGCATATTCTGATGCCTATAGAGGTCTAAATGACCTAAGTCGATGCCAATCGACTCGCAATCATTTCCAGCACAACATATGTGTCAATCAAGCCCGATTAACAACCTTAGATCTACCTGCAACTCAGGTCGGAGCTAATCTCCGACGAGAGTTTGCCCTAGCCATTCTACGCGCAATCGAACAACATCAATAGAGAGCATTCACGGAGTTCCAGAAAAACTTACCTAATGCGCGGATTGGCCTAAATGTCCCTAGTTTTGGCTATCAGGGTCGCGACTCAATCAAAGTATGTCGAAGCTCAACCATGGCGATTCGCGCGAAACCGATGCAATTAAGCATACATGATATGCTCAGTGATAGTTGAGGATGAAAACGCACAAAACAATTTTAAAAATCATGGCCGGAGACGAGCTTCGCCATTGTAGCTCAGTGAAGAGCTCGAGTTCTGGACATACCTATTTCAAAGATGTCGAGCTTCTAGACTTGGTGCGATCGCTTCCTGGAAGTGAGACGAGACTCTTGGAGCTGATCTCGAGCTTCGGTTTACTCAAGATCGAGCTGACCAAGGCTGCACAGTCGGAGCTTCGAGTAGCTCTACTGGCGATCGCGGAGTGAATTTCTCTCTCTTCTTTCCCTATCTCTCTCTCTCTCTTCAGTGTCGTCCCTCAACAGAATCCGCCAGCTCCTCCATTTCTAGAACCTCTAAGAATGCTATATGCCCTTTTGAAATTGGCGCGCAATCGGGCAAGCTTCGCCGCCTCAACTCACGTGTCGTCACGTGCCTTTAGGCACGTCGATGGCATCAATAACAGTCGAGGCGTCCGTCCAGTTCCGTTAGTCATTCTGGCAATGCAAACAAGAACCAATTTAGCTCAATTTTGGTACTTCATTGACTTTTGCAGGCCGAGAGATTGACCGACTTCATTGGAGCTCGTCCAGTGATGCCAAGCAATGTCGCCAATCTCGAACGACGGTGTTTGATGTTGGGAACAAAACATCCACACGAGCTTGATGAGTTGTGGTCAATTGAGGCGTCAATTTCTTGATCGAAATTTGACCTCCAAAACTGAAAATTGGCACGAATCCAAGGAGGAAGAAGGTAGTGTGTGGGCCGGGTCTGTGGGTTGGATCCGATCTGATCCGCAAACCCGATCATTCCAATTTTCCAAATTAATCAAAATCCTTGGGGAACTTTCAAAATTAAAATTCGAAATTGAAATCAGGGACATAAATATCGCCTGAAAATGAAACTTTGCCCAAAATTTTAGCACGAATTGATAAAAAAATCCCAAATTTGATTTAGGATTCGAACATGAAAATTTGCAATTTCAAAGCCCTAATGGCCAAATCAGACCAAACTACACATGACAAACGATTCAGAAGGTTGAAAACTATAGGGCAATGGTCTTTTGCACGACAGTCTCTAGATTTAGATTAATTTCGTTTTATCCGAAATCCAAAGACTAAATTATAAGGCAAGTGTGCAATTTTGCTCAATCTACGCAATCATGCAATTTTGGTGAATGATTGAACTAAATCGCAATGTAGGGCAATCAAGTTGAATGCCAAGACTCTAAAAATGAAAAAATTGAAAATTAAAAGACTCAATTGTCATTTTTTAGCCAAATTCGATTCTATGTGTAATGAACGAACGCACAAAATTAAACTTGAATCTTGACTTTTTGTGAGGTTAGAACGAAGAGGAAATTAAAATAAAAAATTTGACTATTTTTCCGTATTTTTGTGACCTTGAGAGCTATTTTTTTTTAATGATTTCCATGCATTTTCCTATTTTTTGAAAATATTAAAAAATAAAAAATGTGAAAAATTATTTTTTGGTCAAAAATGGTTCATTAGGCTTGGCCAAGGCTACCAAAGTTGATTTTGTAATTTTTCGACCTTTTTTATGATTTTTTTCAAAAATAAAGTGAAAAAAGGACTGATCGAAAATCAGGTGTCAATAGGGAGGAGTGGGAGAAAAAATAAAAATGAAAAGAAAAGGTAAAAAGAAAAAAATGAAAAAGCAAAAAAAAGTAAAGAACGACAATGCCATTCCATCAGACCATTTTTTGAAATAATTTGAGTATTTTAGGCGCTCATTTGAAACAAGATCCACTTCAGGCCCTTATTTGAGAAAATAAATATACTTTGGGCCTTAATTAAAATTTTCTAATGAGTTATTTAGGTGGACTTGGGTCATGGAGATGTCACAAACCACAGTGACCGGCGAAGTTAGATTTAGGCTCACCACCTCATGAGAGAGAGAGAGAGAGAGAGAGAGAGAGAGAGAGAGAGAGAGAGAGAGAGAGTACAAGCGGCAACCACTTTTTGGGGCTCAATGGTGGTATTGTAAGGCACGAATGGAGGCGATACTACGTCGGCTGAGTTGGGATGGGCAAGTGACGCCGAGGGACCACTTTTTATTTTGTTGATTTACCTTTTTCTATATAAAGTTATATAGAAGTACATACTCTCATGACGACATTAAAGATGGTTAAATGTGCAAGAAAATGTTTTGATAGGTTGAGTCAAATATGGATGTATTTTAATAATATGAGTTAGGTTAGGAATGAGATTTGTCCTGATAGAGTTGGGTATGAATCGCTAAAAGTGTAGTGCATTAAAATGGTTCGATCGAAGTTAAATGGGTCGATTTGGGTTGGGCTATTTCGACACGACCCAACCCAATACACCCATTGGGAAGACTTACATGTAATAAACCAACGAGGCTTCATAATTGTGACACTGGATTCTTTTTATCTTCCTTTCTATGGAGAGCTTACCGAAAGCTTGAAAGTCATCCCCTTTTCAATCTTTCTTTTTGTCTATCATATTTCAAACTTTCATCTCCCTGACTTTTGCTCTGTCTCTTTGCAGAGCACGCGAATCGAACCCCGAATCCCGCACCTATGATACTAGCGTCTTCATCCCCAATCCCTTGCTGAAAAAAAGTCTACTCCTCTGTATTGGCCTTGTCTAGTTGATCGCCAGGACTTTAGGCCACTAGCTCTTGCTCCCCTGCATTCATGCAATCCCAACGCCTCTAAACACAACTATGTCCTATCCTAATCTCCATGCTTCGTTCCATACTCCGGAAAAAGTACAAAAAAAATCGTAAACATATTATATAGGTACCAATTTAGTCTTAAATCTTTTTGTTTGATCAATTTAGCCCTAACATTTGTAGTTATTAGTTTAACCTATCTGACCAATTTTGATCGAAAACCTCTAACATGGACACCATCTATTCTAGGGATACAATCGGCACTGATGTGTACAAATTTTATAACTTTTTAGTACATTATATTTAATTTTATTTTTCCATCGTGGCCAATGAGGGTTGTGGTCCTCGTTCAAGTCATCGGCTATTGAGGGCGAGGGTTGCCAAGCCCTCACCGGATCTAGCGAGGGCTTCACCCTCGTAGCCAGGCAAGCGCTGCCCTCACCCAATCAAGCGAGGGGTCTTGGGCGAGGGCCACCAAGCCCTCGCCCGCTGCTTGTAATGGCTTGGGCAATGGCAGTGATCCTCATCGGTCACAATTAAAAAAATAAAAAGAAAAATGAAATGAAAAATTTACTGAGATTAAAATTATAGGATGTTCTATGTCAGTGCCGGTCGTGCCAAACGATCGATATCTATGACTTTTTTTTTGGTCAAAATTGGCCGTATTGACTGAATTAATACCTCGTGCCAATGGTTAATTCTAGATTGATTCAACTGAAGGTTTATAGCTGAATTAGTATTAATCCAATAAATTTAGAGCTTTCCCTGATTTGGTGGAAATTTGAGCCGCAAACTCAACATCGGTGGCCACTGCTACTCAAACCTTGCGAAGTTACCATTGATCGGATTTTTTTTTTAAATTAATTTTCTTTCGGTCGATTTTTTTTTAATTAAGTTCAATAAGTTAGTTTTTAAGGCACATGAATGACGAATATGCACTTTGTATTAAAACTATTTCAGAATTATTTGTTTAATTTTTTTTTTCCAAATTTGTAATGGTTAACGACACTACAGACATTTGACCATCCGTACATTTGGTGTATTATCAAGAAAGAAGAATCGAATTTCGTGAATTATTATTATTATTATTATTTTTAATATGTTGTCTTATGTTATAATTGGAAGCAAGACCCTATCTCAGTTGTGTCTCCTAATTTGACAACGATCCGATAGGTATGGTGGATGAGTAAGACTCCATGAGGAACATTGGAAAATGTATCTAGACCCTTTGCTTATTTCACGAAAAAATAACTTTCAGAACTTTTTTTTTTTTGAATTTTCCGACATTCGGTTCGTGGGAAACAAACAAGTCAAGAAAAACATTTTCTACCCAAAGAAGAAACACATTCAAAAGTGAGGAAAATATTTTCCTCTCTCATCTTTTCTTCGTTCACTCTTTTACATTCATTTTTTAAAATTATTTTAAAAAATTCAGATTTTTTTTAATTCCGAATTATTTTTTAATTTAAATGATTTTTTTTCCTTCTTTTGCCAGTCGCTTGACGACCAGCGACCAGCCACAGACGACCCGCCCGCATACAATTTGACACATTTTGTTTAGAACATGAACTCAACTTTGTGAGAATTTCTCTTAATTTAAGATGACCCGGATACAATTTAACATGAACTCAATTTAACAAGAATCTCTCTCTCTCTCTCTCTCTGGATCTCGAATGATTTTCCACTAACTTTGAGACTTTTTAGTCATCGAGAGTAAACAGGAGCTCACAATTCTGGAAGCGGCCGGAGCTTTAAGTTTAATCCGTTCATGAATGAATCCACGTTTTAGCATCGACGAATTGAATTATTTGCTTTTCTTTACCAAACTCCGATAACATTACGACAGCTGACTGGTCTCCCCACTTCCACGTTCTTTACTAATTATTTCACTTTTGGCTGTGATCATCACTTTTGAACTCTATATTTATTTGCTCGCTTTTCGTCGGCTTCGTCACTAATGCCGGGCAAAAGGCCAAAGATCCTTCCCAACCCTTGTGTATAAAGAGAGTGCAGAATCGGTTTTTGTCCATTTACCGAAGCCCCTCAATATGAACAATCAATTCCTACTCTCAGCCATCTTCTTCTTCTTCTCCTTATTCACAATCCTAAGCCTTTCACATGCTAATGAAGCAGGACCCATCTCAAGACTCACTGAAAGTCACGAACTTTCCAACCAAACTCAACAATGGAGACACACCCAGATGACGAAATCTCAGGAGACCCGTGTGAAGTTTAAGTCTTTTTCACCTCCGATTGTGGAAGCGGGTGTCTTGTGCTTCGTAGCAGCTGCTATTTCAAGCGCAGGTGGGATCGGTGGAGGTGGGCTTTTCATACCAATTCTTGCTATAGTTGCAGGCCTCCAGCTCAAGACAGCCTCAAGCTTCTCAGCTTTCATGGTCACTGGCGGGTCAACTGCTAATGTCATCTGCAACTTTATCATCAAGAACCCCAAGTTTGGTGACAAGTGCTTGATCGACTATGACATTGCGCTCCTCTCCGAGCCATGCATGCTGTTGGGAGTGAGTATCGGGGTCATATGCAATGTTGTCTTCCCTGAGTGGCTCATCACTGTAATATTTGCAGTCTTTCTTGCTTGGTCCACCTTTAAGACCTGCAAAAATGGGGTCTTGTATTGGAAATTGGAGTCAGAGGAGGGGAGAGAGATAGTGCACTTGGAAAATGGGTCTGCGCGAGAGGGGGCTTTTGGTGGGTCAGAGGAGGCCAAAATTGCAAAAGAGCCTCTTTTACGTGTTGAACCAAAATGTCGAGAGAAGTTGCCATGGATGAAATTGGGGGTTTTGGTTCTGGTCTGGTTTTCATTCTTCTTGGTGTATGTTCTTCGTGGAAATCGATATGGACAGGTGTGTTTCTTCTGTTACACTTGTTTCGTTGTTCTGTTCTTATCTCCTTCAACTTCATCATCATCATCATCATCATCATCTTAGATAAGGCTAAAGAAGTATCATGTCTCTGTTTCGCTTCATTGAAGTATCTTTTTTTTGCCTTGTTCTTATCTAATGTGTCACCTTCAACTGATTTTTTTTTTTTGAGTAACTGATAAATAGATGTTAATGTATTTGTCCCGAGAATGATATTTTCTCAGACGTGAAAAGAATTTTGCAGAAAAACTTGTTGCTCATGCCGGGGACATTACAGAACAACAAATTTGTCTCCTAATGTCGGAAGTTTATTTTTTATTTTTTGTAATTATCTTAGATATACATATGCATTTTTTTTTTAAAATTTTTTTTTAAACATATTACTGGAAGTTGATGATTGATAGAGCAAAAGAGAACTGATGGGGTTGAAACTTAAGATGAAAATTGTTTACTACTAAACAAATCCAAATATTAAGAATGAAAATCTCCTGAGAAGGGTCCTTTTAACAGGTCTTCTGTCATTCGTTCTGGTGTTACATTGAAAGATTTTTCTTTTGTCTCCTCTTTTGCCAGACTGAAGTTTTCGATTCAACTCATACAGAGCACATGTCTATATAGATGGTGACTCATCAGCTTCCTCTAAATCTTTAGTGTCAAGTTGTCAACGTGGAAGTAAAGTATTTAAAGTTCAATGTCAGTTTGTGCTAGCAAATGGAACCTAGGAAGAAACCAACAAATAAGCTTCGGTATCGCAATCTCGGATGTTGCCACCCACAGAAACCACTACATTGATAGCACGGGCCCTCCTTTCTTATCTTGTATGAAAAATGCCCGCTTTATGATAATGGTAGGCACTCATCTTAGGTCCTCTGCACCATTTCTTGCTTAAACTTTAGATCACACCGACTTGCCGCTTAAGTTTCTTTTCCTTTCCTTGTCCGCGTTCCCGAGTAATTCCTTGGAAAGTTTCTTCATATGACTGCCCTGCAATATTATCTTTTCCTCCAACTTTATGCTGCAGATTTAACGTGCACCATCTTTAAATTATGTGCAGAGTATCATCCCAATTGAGCCCTGTGGTCCAGGATACTGGATACTCTCATCCGTTCAGATTCCAGTAGCTGTGGCCTTTACTTCATGGATTCTTTTCAGGGAAAAAAGCATTCGACATCAAGTCTCAAGCCATCAGGTGTTTGGTTATATACAAAAAGAGATTCCTAAGGACCCGTAAAAGTAGTTGTAGTAAATTTGCTCGATTACTTGAAGCTGATTAAGATGTAGTTCTTGTTTAAAGGACATTGACAACCCGAACAGAGAAGGACCCGCCAACAGGATTATTTTTCCGGCAATGGCGCTCTTAGCTGGACTTCTGGGCGGAATTTTCGGAATAGGCGGTGGGATGCTTATAAGCCCACTACTCCTGCAAGTGGGAATTGCCCCTGAGGTAACTCCTTGGTCAAAACATCACTTGTGACTCTTACCTGTTCCTCGCATGGGCTGGGAGAAATTTCTAGGTGAAGTCGTCTTAATGTATAGCATCATGGATAAAGCCAATCGTAGAAAACCTGTGAGGTCCGTATTCTGTATGATGGCTCCCGCCGACATGTCGGATCAGACCGTTTCTGAAAGGCCGAGCCCAATTCAGATTTTTGTTAGCCGTAACCTGCACTTCATCTTTGCAGGTCACAGCAGCGACTTGCTCGTTCATGGTTTTCTTCTCGTCCACAATGTCGGCGCTCCAGTATATCCTATTGGGGATGGAGCACACGGAGACCGCCCTGATATTTTCCTTTATCTGCTTCGTCGCGTCACTTGTGGGACTAATCGTGGTTCAGAGGGCCATGAGGGAATACGGGAGGGCGTCGATCATCGTGTTCTCGGTCAGCATTGTGATGGGATTGAGTACGGTTCTCATCACCGGGTTCGGAGCCGTTGAGGTCTGGAACGACTTCGTTTCGGGCGAGTATATGGGATTCAAACCTCCCTGTTGACGACTCTAGCGCAGCTCGGGATTTTCGCTGAAGCGCACACGCTGTAAAACTTATAAACAACTTGTTTCTCTTCGACTAGTAATGGAATAGGGAGAGATAGGCATACTCTTCACGAACTCACGTATCGGCCTGTCCCATTGGTGGGATCAGGGCTACATATTTGAACATGTCTTTCTAGGATGTCTTGGAGTATTTTCTTGTGTGAAGAAGGGAGGTAAGGCTTCGTTTGACGTTATATTTCGAGAAAATGACCTTAATTTTCTGTGGTTGGGAAGTCCGGTAGCCAAAACCATGCCTAATTGTTGGTATAGGCTACTTGACTCGCTTGGCTGGATGTTAGGAATGTGACTCGGGCTCCTTGTCCCCTGCATTATTGCCATCTCGACCTCTCTAAACACGATTTCTACCTGCCTTACTCTCCAGGCTTCAATCCGAGCTCCGATTTGGTAAGAGATTAATCCTGGAACTCACCACCAATCGCCATCGCTAGCCAAGCCTTGCGATCGTATCGTTCATCCCGGTCTAGATATAGATCTGGAATTTACAAGGCAATCTCTGTACATTCTCAACCTAGTTGTGTTGTTTTTGTCTGTTGACGGTGCTGGGGACGCCGAACTCAGGCGCACACCTCCTTTTGACAAAGCCGCAGCTACTGAGAGGGGTTTCTCGGTGTGTGCGCTCATTATGATGATGATGCGAGATTTGGTGATTGGCCGTCGGTTGTGCTTGGGTTCTATGATAGATGCGTCCTCGAGGAACGAGGGAGTTTCTAGCGATTCACTTTTCATATTAATTTGCTTTGCGATATTTTCATTTTTATTTTGAAGTGATGTATCTCTTTGTAATATGAAATAAAGATCTCCCTTTTGAAAAAAGAAAAAGAAAAAGACATGCGCTTTGGACTCACACAACTACAGATTTATTAAATTTTACGTTTCAAATTACCAGTGAACATCCTTCCATTTGATGTGTCATTAAAAAAAAAGAATGTCATAATTTTTTTTTTTGGGTCTTGATGACATAACTTTATATTATAATCCGAAGCAAGACCCCAGTTATGTCCTCTCAATTGACAACGATTTGACAGGTATGGTGCTGTGTAAGACTCCATGAGAGACAGTGCCATAATTTGTCTAGATTTATCCTAATAGAGGAACTAAATCACACGTCAGAAATCTAGGTCTCCATAAAATACTCATTCTTCGACCCAAAAAAAAAAAAGAATTCTCCATTGTGATTGATTATTTAAACAATGTAACTTATTCAATAAGTACCTATACTATGTATTATACATATATACTATACTGTTGAAATTGTCTCAAGTATTGAGCCTGAAGCGAAATTGTGAATATTCGAAATAAATATTTTACGGACAATTGAAATCGAGCAAAATACAATATGCATGGATTTGATATATTTGGCAAGATTTGGTTTTGGATTGCAGTTGATTTGGATACGTCTGCAGATTCGGTAAAAGGAAATCTACGTAAACTACTGGACATTTGAGATCACGATGCAATTGAAGCTTGGCCAAGAAAAAAAAAATAAAGGAATACGGGTTTTATCCCATGCAGTAGTGGGTTTTGGCTGAGTGCATATATATAAGTATATTTGTACTTGTGAAGAAAAAACCCGTGGGTTGCAGTGGTCAGCCATACGTACGAAGCCCTGAAGCACCGGTTTTCCGAGAGCTTGATGCGCCCAACTTGCAGCAGGGTCTTTGTATCGTTCATGTTCGGAGAAAACGAAGAAACGAAAAACGTGATCCTTGAAGCGCCGCATATGTGAGTGCTTGAGTGTGAGATTGAAGCGCCGTTTGTTACAACGAGTGCTTGGTTTTGGGATTTCGTTTTGTTCGCGAAATTACATCAAGAATTCAAGTGTCGAAGCCGGTTAAATCTTGAGGTTAGATTTGTGTTTTAATTCTTTTGCGAGTTTGAGAGATTATTTTGCTAGGAATTGGGGGCTAAACACTGTGTGCGTTCTTTAATGTAATTGGGGCTGGGAAACACCAAGAGTGTGTTTGTATAACTCGAGTGTGATTTGTAATCTCATTGTATCGCTCGCTCTATAGTGGAATTCGTTGCTACTCTCCCCGTGGACGTAGGACTTTACGACCGAACCACGTACATCTGGTGTCCGTTTTATTTTGCTCGTTCTGTCTATTTTTCGATCGATCGCTTGTTCCGCGCAACAATTGGTATCAGAGCTAGGCTTGCTTGAGTTGAAGCAAATCGATGGCGACAGAAGAAGCTAAAGTGAAAATTGACAGATTTGAGGGGAAGGACTTTGATTTCTGGAATTTGCAGATAGAAGACTATTTATATCAAATGAAACTGCATGAGTCCCTGTCTGGGATGAAACCAGAAACGATGAAGCAACCCGATTGGGAATTGCTGGATAGACGAGCGATGTGTGTTATTCGGCTGACGTTGGCTCGTAACGTCGCATTTAATATCGTCAAGGAGAAGACCACTGCGGGTTTGATGAAAGCCCTGTCGGACATGTACGAGAAGCCCTCTGCGATCAACAAGGTCTATTTGATGCGACGTCTATTTAACTTGAAGATGAGCAAAGGTACATCTGTTACTAATCATATCAATGAATTCAATGTGATCGTTAGTCAATTGAGTTCAGTTGAGATTGACTTTGAAGATGAGGTACGTGCCTTGATTTTATTATCCTCATTGCTTGATAGTTGGAATACTACTGTTACTGCTGTTAGTAATTCTTCTGGGTCAACTAGTTTGACGTTTGATGGGATTCGAGATTTAATTCTGAGTGAGGATATTCGTATAAGAGAATCTGGCGAATCTGTATCTACTGCTTTAGTAGGTGAAAGGGGAAGAGCTAGTACTCGTGTTAGCAGAAGTAGTATGAACATGAATAGACGCAGTTAGTCTAGGATTGGCGGTGATGTCTGTTGGAACTGTGGCAAGAGAGGGCATATTAGAAGAAATTGTTTTAAGCTGAAAAACGAAAGGGCTAAGGGAATTGGAGTTGAATCTGCGGATGATGTTGCAGCTATAGTTGAAAATTCTGATGGTGTCGATTGTGTCTTGTCTGTCACTGAGAATTCGTCGTTTGACGGATGGATTATGGATTCTGATTGTTCTTTTCATGCTACACCAAAAAGAAACTGGTTTACTTCTTATCAATGCATGGATAGTAGTAAAGTGCAGTTGGGAAACAACGCTGAATGCGATGCTGTGGGTATTTGTGATGTTAAAATCAGAATGCATGATGGTATTGTGAGGACATTGACATGGGTAAGACATATTCCAGAATTGAAAAAGAACTTAATTTCCTTGGGTGCTCTAGATTCAGCTGGATGCAGGTATTCTTCTCAAGGTGGAGTCCTGAAAATTATTCGAGGTGCCTTGGTGATAATGAAGGGAATCAAGCATGTCGGCCTGTATAAACTGCAAGGTGAGACATTGATAAGTTTCGCTCCTAAGACGTCGACATCTGTTCGAGAGTCTAATGGTTACTCGAGGAAGGCCTAGGTGTTTGTGCGGAAGCACAAGTTTGATGCTATTGTCAGGAATACGCAGTCGAGAGCTTTGATCGGAATGGAGACTGGTAAGTTGATCAAGCATGTGCGAACTGACAGTGGCATGGAGTCCTGCTCGAAGCTAGTAAATAAATTCTGCATGGAAAAGAGCATAGTGAAACACCGCACTGGTGCTAGTAAACTACAACAGTGTGCAGAATTGATGAGCAGCGAGTTACTAGAGACGGCCCGTAAAAGGATCTCTAGTGCTGGTATGGCTGGGAGAATTTCAGCGGATGCGCTTAGTATGGCGAGCTACCTGGTGAATAGATCCCCATCGACTGCGATTGAATATCAGACTCCTAAAAAAGTGTGGTCAGGTAATGTTGCTGATGATTCTAATTTTAGAATGTTTAATTGCCCGTGTTATTATCGAGTAAGTGATGGTAAGCTCGATGTGAGGGCAATGTGCATATTCCATGGCTATGCACAAGGTGAATGTGGCGATCAGTTGTGGTGCCCGAGTATAAATTTACTTGTTTGCATCAGAGAAGTTACCTTTGACGAGTCTCCAGTACTTCTGGCTAGGAGTGATTGTGACAATGTTAATACGGATCTGGACGGTGTTCAGCTTGAGATGGAGTTGCAACCAGAAACTCCTAAGGTAGCAGGTACTAGCGTGATAATCGACACAGATGATGCTTGTAGCGAGGTGGAGCCTATAGAGTCAACAGTTGCTGTAACTGCTAAAATTGACAAGGTACGTTTTCGATCTCCTGACAGATGTGGATGCAACGAAGGTTTTGCTTTATTTGTGATTAAGGAGCTTGTGTCAGATAGTTATTGTGGAGCAGTTAAAAGTGCATGTTCAGTTGGTGTTATGATGAGATCCTCGGTTATAGCGAAGTTCAAGCGCGGCTTGGACTTGGATGATGTCTGTGACGGTTGAGCCCATTGGGGGCTGTTGGGAGAGTAGCAGATGATGTTCAGATTATTAGCGAAGCGATTACGACTTGGCTCAAACTTCGAGCCAAGGTGGAGATTGTTGAAATTGTCTCGAGTATTGAGCCTGAAGCGAAATTGTGAATATTTGAATAAATATTTTACGGACAATTGAAATCGAGCAAAATACAATATGCATGGATTTGATATATTTGGCAAGATTTGGTTTTGGATTGCAGTTGATTTGGATACGTCTGCAGATTCGGTAAAAGGAAATCTACGTAAACTACTGGACGTTTGAGATCACGATGCAATTGAAGCTTGGCCAAGAAAAAAAAAATAAAGGAATACGGGTTTTATCCCATGCAGTAGTGGGTTTTGGCTGAGTGCATATATATAAGTATATTTGTACTTGTGAAGAAAAAAACCCGTTGGTTGCAGTGGTCGGCCATACGTACGAAGCCCTGAAGCACCGGTTTTCCGAGAGCTTGATGCGCCCAACTTGCAGCAGGGTCTTTGTATCGTTCATGTTCGGAGAAAACGAAGAAACGAAAAACGTGATCCTTGAAGCGCCGCATATGTGAGTGCTTGAGTGTGAGATTGAAGCGCTGTTTGTCACAACGAGTGCTTGGTTTTGGGACTTCGTTTTGTTCGCGAAATTACATCAAGAATTCAAGTGTCGAAGCCGGTTAAATCTTGAGGTTAGATTTGTGTTTTAATTCCTTTGCGAGTTTGAGAGATTATTTCGCTAGGAATTGGGGGCTAAACACTGTGTGCGTTCTTTAATGTAATTGGGACTGGGAAACACCAAGAGTGTGTTTGTGTAACTCAAGTGTGATTTGTAATCTCCTTGTATCGCTCGCTCTATAGTGGAATTCGTTGTTACTCTCCCGTGGACGTAGGTCTTTACGACCGAACCACGTACATCTGGTGTCCGTTTTATTTTGCTCGTTCTGTCTATTTTTCGATCGATCGCTTGTTCCGCGCAACATATACAATGCAAAACCAAATCAAATGAATGTCCTTGTCAAAAATCACGTGCTTTTATAAAGTTCCCCAAAATACCAAACAGATGTAACGAAAGGATGAGCCATCAATAGGTTTTTTTTTTACTATAGAGTGCACCAAATCATGATTCTGAGTAGTCAAGGTATCTATCAAGTGATCTCGTACTACCCTCAAATTCTCAATTTGTGTTCAATTTTTCCAAGTCACTAAAAAATCAAAAATAGAAAAAAAATTCTCTTTTCGTACACAATTTAAACCTTTTTTTTTTCGCTCCCGATGCTAAAGCATGCGGAATTATTCTTTTTTGGGACCATTTGTGGTCCACTCTGATCGATTTCGAGGACCATTGCATAGAGAGCAAAACCTACACGACTTCCCGCACCTTCCTATCCTTTTTTTTTTCCCCTAGGTGCTTCGAAATTTACTTCTGTATGAGGCTAAGGTTGGGGAGGATGAGATTGGACCGCATATCCAAAAGGGTCATTGTCATTTCTGGTCTGCCTCATCTAATCACTTTACGACAGGCACTTTCTGTATGCTCATTTTGTCTTTAAATTCTGTCTTGGATCTTATGTCGGAACTGGTACCTCGTACTCGACAAGAGAAACCTTGTACAGCATATGTCATGTCAAATGAAATTCAAAAAAATTCCAGCCGTAGTAACTGCATCGGTAAGGAGACTCCATGTATATAAAGTTGGGATGATTAAATCTCTTGAACTTCAGCGCACAGCGCAACGAAATAATGATCAGTTGGATGCACTTGCTGTAGATTTTTCGGAAGAGAGGAATCCGGTGCCTGCGCCGGTGGAAGATTGATCCGACATGAAAGATCTGCCTATAGAGAAGGGAGGTGATTTCGGGTGTGGAAGGTCCGATTCGCTCCCGAGCATGAGGATGACCGTCGACATGGTAGGCCTGAAATTTGGATCCTCCTGAACGCACAGCAGCGATATGTGGATCAGTCTTAGAGCTTCGTTGCTCGGACACGACCCGATCAAGTCTGCATCTACTAGCTCTGTCCCTTTCCCTTCGTTCCACAGTAGCCATGCCTGTCAAAATCTTATCTTCTGTTAGTTTTCAACTGAGAAAGAAAGCAGAGATTCTACACATTCAGTATGGTCTAACTGCGAAAGATACAAGAAATGTGGAAACTCACGTTCGATAATAGGCTCTGCCCATACTCATAGTTGTTAAAAACCGAGCTGCACTTTCGTCCGCTGAGGATTTCGAGCAGCAAGATCCCGAAGCTGTAGACATCGGATTTCACTGAGAATAGTCCCTCCATAGCGTACTCCGGCGCCATGTATCCACTGTCAATAACCGAGACTAATAAGGAAGAAAAGAGAGAGTTCGCATCAAGGGAAAGAAGGATATACATTAGGAAGTTAAATCAGGTTGGCTCATCCTTTTACCCTGTTCCAACCAAGTGAGACAATCGTATGATCCAGGTTTTTCCATAACAATGAACTCATTGGAAATGTGCAAATGGGAGTCACTCACTATGTGCCGACGATCCTGTCAGTGTTAGCTTCGATTTGATTGCCTCCAAAGATTCTAGCAGTGCCAAAGTCGGATATCTTCGGGTTCATCTCGTCATCCAATAGCACATTGCTCGCTTTCAAATCTCGATGGATGATCTTGAGCCGAGAATCCTCGTGCAGATACAGAAGGCCCCTCGCTATTCCGTTGATAATGTGCGCACGCTTTGTCCAGTCTAATTCCCTCCTTTTCACAGGATCTGCCTCAGGAAAATCGGAAATGGCGTCTTTGTATACAGTGAGCAATGCTTCATAGAGAACACAATAGCTAAACATATGGAAAGATAGAGGTAAGAGACTGAACCGAAGAGGAAGGCATCGAGACTACGGTTGGCCAGGTATTCATATACAAGAAGCTTTTCGCCTCCCTCTAAGCAGCACCCCAGTAGCCTCACTAGATTTCGGTGTTGAAGCTTAGCGATGACCATCACTTCGTTCTTGAACTCTTCAATGCCTTGGCTCGATCTCATCGAAAGCCTCTTCACTGCAATTTCTTTCCCATCAGGTAGCTTGCCCTGCATTCAGTAGTCATGTTCCCCAACAACGAGTTAGGGAGAGTAAATTGCGGACAACGACATCACGCGACATGAGAGTAGACATCAGTATGAACTATATCAGTCCACGATGGAACGTAAGTTCACTGACCTTGTAGACTGGCCCGAAGCCGCCTTCTCCAAGCTTATTCACATCATCAAACTTGTTTGTAGCCGTCGCTATGGTAGGCAGGTCGAAATACCGCATCTCGCCGCTTTTGTCTTGGAATCCATTGTGAGCGCTTCTCTCCTTCAAGTTCGTCCCGTGCGCAGCATCCTCCATGCTTCGTAGAAGTATTTCTTCGCTTGTCCCTCCATCTGTATAATCACTATCTGTTTAGAATAAGACTAAACTAGTGTTGCTCATCAACGGATTTGTCCAGTACATGTACCTCCTTGCTGATTCTTTCTATGCCGGGATAAGAAGTAACAAGACACCAGGAGTGCTGCCACTGCTGAAATCAACGACAGAGTGATGGCTACGATCTTCGTCGTGTTTTTTCCTCCCTTTCCTGCTTTCAATAAGCCCATCAGATCAAACAGGGGATCAGGAACAATGCTGATACTGAAGTGATTCTCTAGCTGCTATTATCGGAATTCAGCAGAAACAAACTTACAATGAGAACAGGCACGTATGAACTTACAGCTGATACCTTAAATTTCCAATTATACAGAGCACACTAGTGACCAGAATTGAATCAACCATATATCTGAAAAACCAAATTACTGTAGTCGACTCGGTGTAAGGTTCACATGAGAAAATGACACCTCCTCTTCTATGTCTAGCAAGACATCAATTCCCAAACTTGTTCCGATCGACTCAACCGATACTGCTTTAAACACGGGGAGCCTTTTGTCAGACCCTACTTTTAGAGCAGAGGAAGCAGAAAATTAATGTCCATGACCACGAAAACAAGAGTGATCGCACACTTTGTAAGCATCAAGATTGGTTAATTCTACGACTTATGCCTGTAAATTAGACCATGTCTACTTTTCCAGTCCCAGGAAAAAGCCGGCTTCACATTGCATACGCTTTTCTGAGTACTGACCTTTATCTGTAGATGAAGGCGGGGTCGCAGACGGAACCGGCTGAGGTGAAGCCGCCTGCTGCCGATAGAAAAGGTAATCCTCGTACCGGAGATTGCAGCTCGGGCTCAGAATTCGCCAACCGATTTTCCCTTCACAGCACTGCTTGATATCATCTGTCAGCTGACCCAAACAAGAGCCGCACTGAGTACTATTGATGTCTCTACTACACTGCACAAGTCCATATCTCGGTTGTGAGCCATCGCCTCCCCCAAATTCCTGCGTTCCATACAACATAGCATTATTCGGAACTGTAGCCACGAGATTGTATATCAAAGCTAGCGCTTTCACATCCGGATCATCGGGCGACGTATTGTTCTGGACATTCCACATGAAGACCTTCACGTCCGTCGCTATCACTCCGACGAAGTCGGCGTCCGAGTACCGCAGCATGCACTCGTCGTACCATATGATCGCTTTCCGGTTGGAAGGGCATCGTTGGGGGAGAATCTGAGTCGCGTTCTCGACACAGGACTGGCAGGTGCTGCTCAGAACGTCGCCCCGGCAGAGGAAAAGGCCGAAGACGCCGCTCAAGCCGTTCTTGTAGAAGCCGTTGCTCGCGGATGCTCCGGCGGATAAAGAATCCAAAAGGGAGGCGAGATTGGAACTGAAAGTAGAGTTTGCTGTGTCATTGGATGAGCCATAACAGTAATGGTAAAGGTAGGTCGGCTGGCCGGTGATGGGTCGGAATACGATCAGCACAAATGAGACGACGAAGACAACAACGGCAAAGGGCATAGATTTCTTCGGCGAAGTCATTGCTTACGATACAGATTCATGGGAAACAATACGCAAGAACATGGGATGCTTAGAAGGGAATAGGAAAACAAGAAAACTTTGCCCAGGTCCGAGTTTGAGCGCTTCAGAGAGTCAATCTAGTTTCGTTCAGACAGGCTGATCACTTTGGCTGGTGGTGGTAGGCCTGATGTCGCTACATGATTTAACTAGTCAAAAGGAAAATCTTGACGGGGTTTTCTCGGTTAATATACAAAATTCAGGTGTTTTCTAAGGCTTAAGGAAGTCTTTGTCCCTGGACACTTGTGCTTTTTTGTTAGAATAGCATCCAGGCTCCGATAACATTTGAATATTCTTTTACTCTCCCTCTCGTTTAACTTGATTTTTTTCCTCCTGGCGTTAAGCGTTGATATATTTAATTGAGGTCTGAAAAAATTTGAATTCGAGACCTCCTATTTTGATACCATGTGAAATTTTATAGGATCATCATCAACTATTCTGAAAATTTTTAAGCGTTGAATGAAAGCCCCGCTTCATTTTTAAATATGATTGCTGTGGATGGTCCGAAAATTCTAACCAGTGACGTCTTCGTCATTGCTGAAGTCCAGGAAACTTTGTACGAGTCACTAGATTATAGATCATCAAGTTGACCTTTTCATACTTATACGGCGGTAACTTGGAAATAATGACTTTGGAAATGTCAAACTCTAGCAAAAATTCTGTGGTCTTTTCGTGGGGTAGAAAATCTGAAATACATCCCTTAAAAAAAAAGTAACAATATTCGTCCTTCGCATAATTACAGAAATTAATACCATTTCGAAATGTGAAATCTTAAGGGAAAAATATTTTGCCACCACTATTTCTGCCAGTTCATTCCCTTAATTTCCTGTCTTTGGTTAAATTTTCCCCAGATGGTATAAGCGATTGCTGACTTGGTAAAATATACTCTGCCATTATTATTTTTTTCAAACGACAACTTGAAGTACCATCATTGTTTCAAATACTTTCGTCGCTCTACATTCTTTTTTGAATTTTTTTCCCCTTTTCTTCTTATCATTTTTTCTATTTCTATTTTTCCCTCTTTTGGAGCCGGCAAGGGCTCGCTCGCCGGCCTCGCCCAGCCCCTTGTCGGTAGTCGACCATCGCGTGAGACCGGTCATCGGTGAAACGGAAGGGGGAGAAAAAAGAAAAGAAGGAAAAATATTCAAAAAACGTGAAATGACAAAAATATCCTTGATCAGATCTTTCTTTGAATCGATAAATACACTTTTAGTCCTTATTTGAATTTTTTTTTTCAATAGTTAATCAAAGTTTTTAGCGTGGGAAAGGACTTAGACAATTCGCATCATTAATGTATCGGATCTTATGGGAGAGGGGATAGGGCAAGACCTCCGATCGAGCGCTTGGATGGAAGGTATATGCATTCATGTGTTATCTCTGCGTGTGAAGCTCTCTCCTAGTCTGGAACGCTCCTTCCCCGACATGGCCCTATGATTGATCACGTCCTAAAATTTTTTGGCCAGGTCCGTTTGGACAGGCCATATTTTCTTTGCCAAGCTAGCTTATGTGGTGAGCAGTTCGGTAAGCCGTCATACAAACTCATGATCAGGTTCTATTTTAAAAATTATCTGTGGCTTCGAACGAAGTACATTGGAGAACTTTTTAGCCCTTTTGTACGGAGAAATAACCCATATTTTTAGACAGTCGTCTTGTAAACAGCTAGAAAAGATGCCTAATGAAAAAGGAAAAGAACCTTCACATTTGATGTCAAGGAAAATTATGCATTTATTCTATTCGTTATAGCAAACTCCCGGTTCCCCAACTTTGGGTTAAACCCAAAAAAAAAAAAAAAGGAAGGCAAATTGGGTTCATAAAGTTTTAATTTACGGTGCGACAGTTGTGGTGGCACGAACTAATGAGTAATGACCTCCTGCAATATGTAGTAAGCTCATGTTAACGACATCCTTGGCCCGGTGTTGGGTTGTGTGGATCTGCTCCACCTACAAACTCAACTCAGAAATACATAGAAACAAAGGAAAAAAGTAAGCATTTTGACCATTCATCACATATGCAGTTAGTAAAATTTAGGCTGGATTTGTTTGATTGAAAATGAATGCTTAACATTTGATGGGAGTGCGCAGCAGAAGTCCGATACCTTCTTTCGAGGAGATATCCAAGAGGGAGCTCATGTCCGAGCTTGTTAACATATCCAATCAAACCCACTTTAACTTAAAAGCTTAAGCTAATGAGTTATGGGCCAACTTGGATATATTAAGTGCTCAACACCACATTAATTCTACAATGTGGGACTCTTCTAACACAACAACTCACACGTGCACATTCTAACAACATTGATCATTGTTATCACTTAAAACAATTAGACAAGAAAAAATAATCTCATTATCGATTACAATTTATGTCTAAATTTCTTTGTGGACGATGGGAATATTTTTTTTTTCCTCGTTTATCTTTCTAAGCGACATAAGCAATCGTTGTTAGGAAAAATGCTTTCCCCAGAATTCATTCTCCATGAAGCATACAGCGTTTTCAAAAACACGATCGCTTATATATCTCCGTAACAATTTATATATCTCCATAACAATTTCGCGGACGATGAAAATAGTTCCAATTCATTCATTTTCGTAAGCAATTCGAGCGATCATTTTCTGAAAAATATTTTCCAAATCATTCCTTCTTCGCAAAACAAACACGCCGTTAACAATTAATTATTTTCAAAATCTCATGTGACAGCAGCTAACTAGAAAAGCCAACGAGTACGAAACCCAAATACAAGATTTCCGCTCGATGATGCGGCTCAAAACCGTAAGCGACACGCACCTTTTCTGCATGACTTGCCAAGAAGGATCACAACCAAGAGAAGGCAACAAAATCTCACCAAGGAATGATGAAAGCTGAAAGAAGAAGAGGAAGAAGAAGAAGTCTCTGTCATTTTTCTGTGATCAGTTCTGAGAACCCTACGATCGTGTTTTATAAAGCTGTTCAAAAGTCATCGCTCGCGAAATTCCACGGTCCAATTTTACTTTTTGGCCAAACAGCACTTTTCACTTTTATGGTCTTCAATCATCTTTTAATACGCCATTCGTGATGAGCAAGGAAGAAGAAAATGAAACGGAAGACGGGGAAAAGGTGGTATTCCCCGGATCCGGATTCCCTGCCTTAAAGGCAGGGAACCTTAGATTTTAGGCCGTTGGATCTTCCCCGTCTTCCGTTTTAAGGCAGGGAATCCAGACCCGTATTCCCCACCATTCTCCTAATTTCTAACTTGTATGAGGGGACATAGAAAATAGGGTTGGCGGATTTGACACAATTTTTTTTAAACAAATTGTGAGATTAATTAAAATATTCATGAGTTTTGTCAGCGATATTAAAATATCCACTTGATTCTCCACGTCTATTAGGATTATGTATATATCTCATTTGGTATTGTATATCCTTGATTTATTACATTTGTTGGTGTTATGTTTATCTTATTATGGTACATGGTCATGTAATGAAGTCTATAAATAGATCACATGTACTCTTTTCTGTTCACGTAGAATATACAAGAATTTGTTTCTTCTGCTTTACGTTCTTTAAAATAGTTTCATGATATGCTTTGGATTTTGTTACCGAGCTAACTAATAAGGATTATGTTTCGCCCATGAGCTGTTAACCTGTTTCATTAAGTGACGATAATGACATGATTGTTCTTCAATTTTAATTATTATTTTTTTCATTTCATTTAAATCATTTTAACGATACAAACTTATACGAGTATGGGATATTTATGGCATCATGGAGACGAATGTACCATTTACACACAAAAAGAAGAAGATACATTTCAAGAATTTCAAAGGACGGTTCTTTTGTGATCCAATTGTCACTGATTCCCAAGAATCAGATCCTAAACGTTTTTCCAAAGTGCCCAGCACGAGTATTATCTCTATTATGATTTGTTGTACCTATTAAATGAGGGACCAACTCGAATGAAATTACAAAATTTAGGGACTCAATTGCACAAGAAAAATGTCAAAGGACATGATTCGACAATTTACAATTGTTCAAAAACACGCGGTGCATCTTCACTTGCGTGTTATCTAGAGAGAATTGTCTGAAACAACTCTTAAATATAAAAATCATGATGTATCAAGTTTCTTTTTTTGTGGGGAATCCCTCAAATTTGTGCTACGTGCATTGCCAGACAATTATTATTAGTAGATTGAGTATTTTTCAAAATTCTGAAAGAACTATTGCAATTCGAGACCGGGAAATCATGTCGGATTTATACAATTCCGTCCGACCATTTTAATTCACTGGTTGCAGCTGCACCAGGTCACTTTGTTTGAATGAAAATTCATGCGGATCTCACTGCGGGGCTCGCATAATTACAATCTAAATCGACTTATTTTACATGGGTTTAAAGACCATGTAATATTTGCTCGAGAATACATGGGTCCAATATGGAATACATCCAACAGTTTTGGGGGAAAACATTAAAGAGAAAAACAAGACAGATGAGATCCTGATTAATTCAGCGGACCTTCATTCCGAATGATGGACGTCCTGCAATTAACAGTAATAACATAATTTTGGTCAAAATTATTAATTTTTACCGACAGTAATACTCTGGTGCACAAGAGAATGTGATGTAAAAAATGCATAAGGACGCAAATTTTCCGGGACGAATCTGTATTTAGGTGGCTTACATGCATCAACGACATCCGGGGCTCGGAGACGGATTGCGATTTGGACCTCCGAAAGCTACATCCTCCAACAAAAAAAAAAAAAAAAAAAAAAAATAAAACACTGTCAATTCTCTTGCACAACTATTTGGATTTAACAATATATTAGTTGCTAAATCTCACGTGACAAGGGCTAAATTGGACAAGCCAACGAGTTTTTCCTAGGCGCATTAAGATACGGAGAAAAAACGCACCGTCTCCTCCAATATGTTGGCATGAACTGGCTTTAAAGATTATCACAACCAAGAGAAGACAACAAAATCTCACAAAGCAGTAATATGAGCTGAAAGACGAAGATGAAGATGAAGAAGCCTCCCTTGCCATCTTCGCTCTGGTCTTTTCACTCTCTTCTCTCCATTTGTTTTATAGAGATTTTGTTCAGCCGAAGTCGTCGCCCATAAAATTTTATAGTGCTGTTGCATTCTTTGCTCTATTTTTTAATGTCATATCAGTTGAACGTTTTCCTTACGCCTAACTTGTGCTAAGGGCTTTCACATTCGTGTAATGACGGAATTGTTCTTGGGTGAGCGGATGAGACACAGAACGGAATGATAATTTAGGTTCGATTATTGGTCTCTCTATTAGACAAATTTATTGTTCAAACTGGTCATTAATTTTGAGAAAAGAAAATGCAGCTGTTAACCTTATAAGCTGGTGGTTATATGCACTTCCTCTCGTGCTAACCGGATTTTAAAATCAGCCCCTGCCGACACATCCTCCTCCTGGTCCGGCATAATCGAGATCGCGGCCTCAGCGAGGGGCCAGACAGACATGGCAAGTCATTATGGGGATAATACTCATACAGAGCACCTTAAAAAAAAAAAAAAACCCTTAGTTATCCGATCTTTGGGATTCTGTAACGATTCGATCATAAAGAACAAAATGCCGGTCGTTCGTTAAGATTCTTGAACTGTTGGTGTGGCACTGCATCTCCAGCCCAGCGAATCCAAGACATTTCAGACCTCGCAATCACTTCCAAAAGCTCACCTGAACTTCCAGGAGACAATCGGAATCGATCTTGCAGCTCGACGACCTTCGAAACGGTGAGTCGCCTCTTTGACCTTCACTCTGTGCATTCATGACGGAGCTTGACTCCGATCACTATTTTCTCATTTATACTGGGCGTTTCGCTCATTGAACTTCGCTGACCATGATTCTATTCCATTCTGCTTTGATTTTGCATAAAACCTAGAGTCGAGCTTCCCAAATCGGACTGCCATAGCCAAGTTCTGTCGAAGCTTACCTAGTTAAATCTAGGTCATGCGAGCTCAATCGGAGCTCGAGATAAGGGTCATGAACTCAAGACTAAGCTATTATGTGATTTTGTTATGCTCTGTATAGTGAGATTCGAACATACCATGCTTATATTGTGCGACCTTTGGTTATGATGATTCTGTGGATGAAATGCTTTGATTCTGAGATATGTTATAGAGGAAGTTCAAGCGAGTCGCATGGTGGTGGTCTCAAGCCGATCGGCTGAGGTTTCACCGTCGGATCTCGCCGCGAAACTCTTGGCCATCCATCGGTAGTCTGTCTTAGGTTGAAAACGAAGCTGACGTGGCAGAAGTTTGACCGGTCAGCGGCTGAGCTGGCGTTGATGTGGTGTCACGAGGCATGGCATGTGGCAGCCACGTCAGCAGGGTCGTTATAACATTTTCAAAAAATGAAAATAATAAAACCTAGATCGGACTGTTAGCGTTAGGCCACATGTCACGATTTGAGATTTTTCAGAATCATTAATTGATTTTTCTTGTATTATAAAATATTTTTTCAGAAAAATTAAAAAATGTAGATCGGACTGTCAAGAATTAGTCTCACTATCTGATCTTGGCCATAGGTTTAGTACACAGATCGAACGGTGGAGAATTAATCTTCCTATTCCATCTCGGCCGTCCGTCTTAATAATCAGATCGAACGGTTTAGGCTTAGTCGTTGCTCGATCATGGTCGTATGTTTAGTCAACTAATCCGAGGGCTGTGGCTTAGCCACATGGGTGAGTCCGGACCACAGGATGGGTAATTAGATTTTCAGAAATTCAGAAAATAGAATAAAAAATAAAAAAATCCTAGTAAATCCAAAAAAAAAAATTGTAGAAATTTCCAAAAATTGAGGAATGGCCACAGACAATTGGCCAATCATATTTTTGGGATTTCTTATCTATTCTATCCACAATTGACAATTATACCCTTTAAGGGTAAATTGTCTCTTCCTTGTATATGAGATTTGTCGAAAATGCCAAGATTAGGTGATAGGCCAGTTAGGTGGCTAAACATTCAGTTTGGATTTTTGAGTCTCGTCTTTTCCCGAAATGACGATTTTACCCCTCCAAGGGTAAATCACCGTCGATATTCCAATGAGTCGTGAAAATTGCTCAGAATTAGGTTTTGAGTCAGGTGGGTGACTAATCTTTTTGTCTGAGATTTTCTGTTGGGTTATTATTTTTATTTTTTTATCCTGGTTATCAACTTCTTAAAATTCACTAACACTTTTTTTTTAAAGAGCACTAACTTTGATGGGAACTATTGTTCCATTAAGTTACCAATTAGTTTGTGTTACCCATTCTATTTTGCATACTTATACGTTAATATCAAGTTTAGAATTGGTACATAAAAACTAGTTGATAATCTTATAGGATAAAATTTGTTTAAGTGAGGACAAATAAAACGTGGTAAGTTCATAGTAAAGTTGATAAATTTGAGGCGTTACATGAGAATATCCAAACGCCCAACTCAACTATATATGAATAATAAGAACAGAACTTGTTCTATTTAAAGACCAATCCCGCATGAGGACCACAGGGAAGTGTTTATTGCTTGTCATCCATTGGCAAGGACATTTGAATATTAAGTCACGCTTTCATCGAACGGCATAAACTTTCTCAGCGGTCTCACAGAATCTCACGCTCGGGTCTCGTCCAAAGGATTTCCGAGGAGTAAGAACAGTACAAGTGCCACAACTTTTGCTCGGGGATCACTTGAGTGGTACAACTTTTTTTTTTTGGATCACCTGAGTACCAAATCGGAGTAGAAGGGATCACTTAAGTGCCATTGCTTATGTGGCGGCCGGAAAAGCTGAGGTGGTGATCGGAAAAGCTTACGTGGCACTGGCGATCTATATTTTCGAATATATTTAATATACAAGTGTAATTTTTCATATATATATTTTTTATTCTAAAAATTTCTTCTTCTTTTTTTCTTCCATGGTTTTTGCTTGCCGGACACCACCGGTCGGCCAACGCAAGGGCATGCTCACCTTGACTCGGCGCGGCTGCGACGGCCTTCAACGACGGCCGTCGCGGCCTCGGCTGCCTCGTGTGAGGTCGCGAATGCCCTCGCCAGATCGGACGAGGGCCATCGCGCCCACGGGAGACCACCGGGCGACCCCAGGGCTGGTTGCCCTACCTAGGTTAAAAAAAAAAAAACCTCCAGAATCTTCAAAATCAGTAGAACCCCTCTGTTGTTTCATGGTCTGCAGGTGACAGAGCTTTTGCGTGCTCCTTGATTTCCAAATCTTGAACCAGTCCAAACCCATCTCCTCTGCATCCATATCCACGGAGCAAAAATCAATCCAGGCAAAAATCCTAAATCGATTTTCGCAACAGCTTCGGAGGTCGCTCAATGTCTCGACCTTCGATTTCTGCTGCAACCAGCCACAAAAGAACCCTAATTCGCGAAACCGACACCAAAGGAGAGGATCGACCTTCGATTTCCGCCACACAGCTTCGGAGGTCGCTCTGGCCGGTGGGATACGAGGGCCCTCGCCCAGATCTGGCGAGGGCAATCATGGCCTCACTCGCGGACGGCGAGGTCGCAACGACCTTCGCCCAGGGAAAGCCGGCCGATTGTGGATGCAAGTGTCGCCGAGGTCCCTCGCCAACCATCGATGGAAATGCTTCAAAAATATCGAAGTAAAAAAGAAGGAAAAAATCCAGAAAAAGAAACATATCAAAACAAATAAAAAAAGAAAAAATTCCTAGAAAGCGTTAAAAAGTTTTAAAAAAATCTACGTGTCATTAAAAAATAAATAAAATAAAGTAAAAGAGTCCACGTAGGACAATTTGTCGAAATTAATACTCAAGTGATCGACTTTCGCCGAAAGTGGTACTCAAGTGATCGATTTTTGAAAGTTGTAACACTCAAGTGATCCAAAAAAAAGTTGTGGCACTCAAGTGATCCCCGAGCAAAAGTTGTGACACTTGTACTGTTCTTACCCCGGATTTCCGGCATGTGCCAATCGTCACAAGTTTGACCTGTAATATTCTAATTAGAAATTTTCCCTATGCGTTGCACACCTCCCCAAACACACTTAGCCACTGCTCACCTGGGACTGCCTTTTTGTCTTTTGAGAAGCTGCGGTAGAAGGAGGCTGATGTAAGTAGTCCTCCACCATATTTAACAATCTATGTTGTGGCCTCGACACCGAGTACAAAGAGCAAATCCCACTTGTTCATCATAAAAACCAGACACACACACACACACACAGAGCAAAGAGAGAATAGATGCCAATGAAACTTCTTCTGCTTCTTTGCACACTCAGCTTTTTCACCATCAAATCTGCTGAATCCACCCTCACCATGAGCATGCTTTACTGCTCAAATTCAAGCACCTTCACTACCAAAAGCACCTACCAAGCTAATCTCCATCGTGTTCTCGATGATCTCGTCTCTGGTTCGTTGATAAAGGGTTCTTCTTCACTTTGAGCAGAGCGAGCTTGAGTGAGGCTGTCTATGGCAGCTTTATGCGCGAGGGCGATGTCTCAAAGAAAGAGTGCACGGAATGCGTCGAGGATGCGAGCCTCGAGATAACCTGCGTGTGCCCCATGACCAAAGTCTCCGTCCTGTGGTACGATCAGTGCATTTTGCGCTTCTCCAGCACAAGTTTCTCCTCGACCGTGGAGATGAAACCTCGGCTGGACGGATACAATGGAGAGAACATAACAAAGCCGGATGAATTCATGAAGCTATTGAACAAGACGATGGTTCACGCGGCTAGAAAGGCTGCTCATCGTCCTTGTTAGGATTAAACAACGCGGAAACACCAACGGATCTTGCAAATAAGTCGAGACGAAATTACCAGAGAAATTACGAAGAACAATAAAGGACACCAGATATTTACGTAGTTCGGTCCGAGATCGGTACCTACGTCCACGGGGAGAGCCAGCAATATAATCCACTATAATCGGAGAGTCAGATTTACAATCACTCTTGCACTCGAGTATTCCCGCACCTAAATTAAATCCAAAGTAAACCCATAAGTAATATCTCACAATCTCTCACAGAACTCCCATTCAGAAAGACTCATAGAGAAATACCGATACTCATCTTGTTTGCTTCACGTGCGGCTGACCAAGAACCTCTGTGTGGCACCCCTCAATAAAACGCCCTGTGTGTTTTATTTCTTTCACTAAGCGATAAACGCAAAGAAAGGGACTCTCTCCCTTTTGTCCTCAGTTCATGCGGCACTTTTCTTCTGTCTTGTCTTCTATTCTGCTGAAGCAGGTCACGCCCATGTGTTATTCTTGTGCGGCTCGAAAAAAAACCCTACGGAAGGAACCCTGCTTATTTATTTATTTTTTTGTTCCTACAGCTAGCCGTGCACGGTTCCGTCGAACCGGCGGTTCCGGTTCCGCCAAATGGTGGAACCGGAACCGGCCCATAAAGGACCGGGTCCGGTTCCGGTTTGGAACCGTCCGGTTCCGGGCCGGTTCCGGTTCCGGTGCCGGTTCGGTACCGGACGGTTCCGATTCCGAAACCTTTAATTTTATTTTTAAAATAATAATATAAATTATTAAATTATTAAATTATTAAATTATTAATTAAAATTTATAATCAAATTGTACATTGTAAAAAAATTTGAAAAAAAAAGATGAGGAGTGGGCTTGAACTTAATGATTATCATTAAGCGCCTACATATCTTCTTGGGGATAGAAGAATCAAAGCCCATGTAGTTCTCTTACCTTTGGTAACCCCAACTTACTTCATCCTCAATCGTCGCTATCTGTTGTTGTGGTGGCGGTGGTATCTCCACAATCATCACTGAAGAAGTCGTGTTCTCGATCCAACTCTTGTTGTTGAAGCTTAGCCCTTGTCCAATCATCGACGCAAGCTTGAAACTCCACACTTTCTGGATTTAATCTTGAACGGTGGGAGTCTAAAATTAATCCTCCAGCACTAAATGCTTGTTCAACTGCCACTGTCGAAGAAGGTGTCGCTAATATTTGTCTTGCAATGAGGGATAGAACTGGATATTGAATTGAATGGTTCTTCCACCACTCAAGAATCTTGAAATCTGCTGCGTTGTGTTCGGAATCACTAAACTCAAAATAAATTGTTAAATAGTTTTTTAATTCGGAAATACTACATGTTGTCCCTTTTTGTTTTTTTTGCCTACTCATGAGCATTTTATACCCTCTACCAAGTGAAATACCTGTATTGCTTCGTGAGACATTAGGCTGGACAGATTCACATCGACTATCACTTAAACCATATTTACTACAAAATTCATTATATAATTCTACTATAACTTTTTTAACATCTACTTGTATACTATGAATATCTATTACTTCATTCAAATGTAAACATTCATAATAATAAGCATTCAAATAATCTAATAAACCATCTAATTTAGTACGTGGATCGAAAACAATACCAACTAAATAGACAAGAGGAATGTTCAAGTAATAATGCAACTATTTTTCTCGCATTACTAAAATACTCAAAGCTAATTCAGTATCTTTTTCACATTCATTAAAAATACCAGCAATGTTAACACACTCTATTAAAAATAAATACGTAGTAGGATAATAAACACCAGATAAAATATTAGTAGCATCATTAAAAACTTTCAAAAAATCTAAATTTTTTTTTGCAAACTTCCCAATGTTGCGGGAGCAAAGAAATATCGGGAACATTATTCGAAATAAAGGAACATAATAAATCTTTGTAATCAAAAGTTTATAGAAGCATCTCGTAGGTAGAATTCCAACGAGTTGGAATATCTTTTGGAAACCTTCTTGCCCTTCTCCCATTTTTTTTACAATATTTTCCCCACTCTTTCATAAGTTGAGGACGGCTCCACAAATATCTAATTGCATTATTTATTGGCTGAAGAGATGTTGCAAGAACTCGTAAACCATCTTGAACACATAAATTTAAAACATGGCAAGCACATCTAATGTGAAAAAATTATCCGCCAAAAGAGGGTTTACAAAGTTTTTCTAACTCAGAATGGAAGCAGTATTTGCGGCGGCATTATGTTGACACCTGATTTTTGACCCAGCCTTTTTCATTTTTATTTTTTGAAAAATCATAAAAAATTCATAAAAAGTCAAAAAATTACAAAATCAACTTTGGTGGCCTTGGCCAAGCCCAAGGAACCATTCTTGACCAAAAAATAATTTTTCATATTTTTCATACTTTTTAGTATTTTTGGAAAATAGAAAAACACTTAAAAAATCAAGAAAAATAGTATTTGAGGTCACAAAAATATGGAAAAATGTCCAATATTTTTCCTTTTAATCCCTTGTATTTTCGACCTCACAAAAAAATCAAAATCAGATTCAATTTTAGGTGTTCCTTTGTAACCCATACTATTGAATTTGAAGAAAAAATAATAATTGAGTCTTTTAATTTGCAATTTTGGCATTTTATAGGATCTTGACATTCAATCTAATTGTCCCCCATTTCAATTTGACCTAATTGCTCGGACAAGCTGTTCAATTGCAAACATAATTGCATTTTAGTCCTTGAAATTGAGCATAATCGAAATTACTTTCAATTCAAGGACTATAATTACAAATTGAACATGCTACCCAATGGATTACACCATTTTAAATCGATTGGCATAGGTGGTTTAACCCAATTTGATCATTTGCACCCTCAATTACACAATCCCCAATTTCCAATCAAATGAGAATTTTGGGATTTTGTAGAAATTGATGAAAACTTTTGGGCAAAACCACATTTCTAGATAGAATTCATGCCCGAGATTCGATTATGAGGTTCAATTGCAAAATTTTCTCATTAATTTGGGTTTAATTTGAAAAATGGTAAGTCGGAACCGGTTCAGACCGGTCAGACCGCCGGTCCAACCGGTCGAACCGGTCCGCTACAGTGTCGTCTTCTTCATTAAGCCTTCGCGCGAATGAATAGTATGAGGTTGGATTTCAACAAGGAAATTGATCAACCAATCGACTACAATTGGAGATGCACTAGTGGGCGTTTCGTTCACCAAACCATTCCCCGCTGATTGACGTCGGAATCGCGGCTAATAGTCGCCGGAGAAAGGAGTGATCGGCCGGTCAATCCTGCAGACCTGCGAAAGTCAACACTTCCCAAACTCAGTACAAATTCATGCCAAATTCGCATGAATCACGACCTGCCGAAGAACTAGACGGACATGGACGGAACACCCATCGTCCCCGTCGCCGTTTAGACCAAATGGCATGTGCAATCACGTGCCATTTCGAGTCTGTTGGTCCCCTCAGAATTGGCGCTAAAAATTGAAAATGGTATATAATCCACAGAAACCTTCGCGAAAAGGGGAGAACGGATTCGGTTGTAAAAAAGAAAACCACACCGAAAGAGAAGGAGGAGGAGAGAGGGAGAGCTCGTCCTCCAACCGCCATTGTCGAGGACAGAGCTCGAATCCACAGAGCATCGGTCAGGCCTTTCCAGGCTAGACCAAAGCTCGAGGAGATCGTCGGGAGGTCGCCCATACTGAGAGGAAGCCGCTGTCGTTGACGGTACAGTCTGAAACCGCCGGAACAGGTGAGTCACAGTCCCGAGTCTTCCTTCAAGCTTTCATGGCGATTCACGTGTTTCTTGATCGTTCATGCAATTAATGTGTGCGTTTCATCCCTCGAACATCACTGACCATGTTCGCGTCTCCATTTTGCATTGATTTTGCTCACATGCCCCGAATCGAGTCTACCGATTTAGCCTCCATAGCCGATTCTTGCCCAGCCAAATCTGGGCCGAGCGAGCTCAATCGGAGCTCGAGGTAAGTCTTCTGGATCTCCATTGATGCTATTCTATGACTGAAATTATTTGATTTTGAGTGAATTGCATGATTGAGCTTCCATGGCCGTACTCGGCGATTTGCACGATGTTCTTGATTCTGCGAATAAGATGTTTCGATTCTTAGATATGTCGAACTAGAGCTAATCGCGAATCGATTGCCGTTGGTCTCGAGTGATTCCATTAAGATTTCACCGCACGATCATCGCCGGAGAGCCACAGCCGTCCATTCCGTCGGAGTCGCGAGGTTGAAGACGAAGATGACATGGCATAGTCAACAGGTCAAAGTCTTAGGTGTCAGTCCATCATTGGTCCACGTTTTCGTCCAGTCAGCATGCCGTTAGAGGTTGTTATTCGAATAAACAGATCTAACGGCTGAGGATAATCGAGTCTAAATTTTAGCGGCCGTCCGATTAGTAATTAGGTTTATCTGAAAATCTTTAAAATCAAAAAATCAAAACGAGCTGAAACGGTGTCGTTTAGGATAGTAACAGTGCGGCGTCGTTTTAAGTTAGAGAGGGTGAACGGTCCAGATCGAGTCTTGCGTTCTAATCTTGACCGTAGATTTTGGTAGGTCGATCAGACGGCTCTGGTCAGGTATCTAGGCCGTAGATTTCAGTCAGCCCATCCAACTGCCGTGGATTAGCCACGTGGTCTATTAGGGACCGTCAGATCAGTGCCAAATAATCTGAAAATCAGAAGTGCATCAGACGGCGTCGTTTCGATCAAGGTTTTTCGCGGGTTCGGGTCTGGACCGGGTCCCGACCCGAGTGGGTCGGGTCGACCCGTTCCGAATAATATTTTTTAAATAAAAAAAATTCGAAAATGATTTTAAAAAAATAAAAAAAATCAGAAAAATCCTAGAAAATCCAAAAAATGCTAGAAAATTCCAGAAAATTCCAAAAAAATGTGGAAAAAATGTGGAAAAATCCTAGATATTCCAGAAATCCCCAAAAATCGAGGGTTGATCACAGATAACTGGTCAACCCCATTTTTGGGGTTTCTTACCCAATTTTCCGAGACTTGACGACATTACCCTTTAGGGGTAAGTCGCCTCTTTGCATGCTAGATAAGGCCGATAATGCCAAGGTAAGAATTATGGTCGATTAGACGATCAATTCTTAGATTTGGGTTTTCGAGTCCCGCCTCTTTTCTCAAAATGACGATTTTACCCTTTAATGGGAAAACCGTCTTTCTTGTCTCAATCGAGTTCTGAAAATTGCTTGAAGTTAGGGTTTGGGTCAGGTGGACGACCAACCCTAATATTTGAGATTTTCAATTCTCATCTTTGTTCAAAATGACGACTTTACCCCTCCAAGGGTAAAATCATTTTTAAATACCAGAAAAATCCTGGAAATTCTCGAAAAATAGGAAATGGATTGGATTGATGGCCAATCCTATTTCCTCTGTCTTTTGAATTCCCAATTCATCTAAAATGACAAATTTTCCCTTTTCGAGGTGAATTGTCCCCGAATAGTTCCAAATTACGATTTTGCCCCTCATGGGCGAATCATGTCCAAATCACTCCTAAGCCTTGATTTATATTTCTCTAGGCTAATAGGGCCTTATTAGGGATGCCATGCTGATTTCATGTGTTTTATCCGCATGTACTGGATCCTTGATTTGCGCACTTATTTCTATTGGTTGTGAGTGATAGGGTATTATTTCCCATCTGCATGAACTCCGAGATTTAGGATCTGTGCCTCACTCTTCTGCATGAAATCCTAGGATCAGATAAACCATCCAGCTTAGGTACCGAAAGGGCGTCAACTTTGACAGTTGACGTAATTAAGTCCCCGAACCCACTTCTCTGGTTTCCGCAGAATCGAATAGATCACTCCCAACTATTTGATAGGGTTTCCGATCGTACCCTCCACGAAACGATTGGTGGCGACTCCTTGACATGTACATTCATCACATGTCACTAGACCACACTGAAGGTCGACCACGTACATCCAGCAGTTGCGATTTGGGTAATGGACCTTGGGAGAGGCCTGCGTCCGATCCAGCCAGCGATCGGGCAGCCCATTAGCCCGCTCCCGCCTCAGAGCCTCCGGGAGAGGGTCGCGACAGACTGGCGACTCCGCTGGGGACTTATTCTAAACCAGAATCTCTGGTTACGAATTCCAGAGGACTTGAGCCGATTAAAAAGTTGTTTGGTTTATCTGACATTGTTTTCTGCAGATGCTCTCGAAGGTAAGGTACGTACACTAACCATTGTGTTAGATGTTTTTGCAGATTGGAGAAATAAGGGGTGGCGTGATTGTTGACATCTTTCCTGCAGGTTGGAGTTGGGAATGTATGTTTATTTTTATGCACATACTGAAGCGGTGTTTTGATACAAACTGCTGTGCATGACTTTGCATTGTGATGATCACGACACATCGCACACACTGGCGGTCAAACCCCGACTGCAACCACCCTTAGGTTACCTTAGATAGGGAAAGGATGCGAAAAGGATCTTGTGTTTGATGGCACTTGAGACTTTCGTATTCGTTCCCGCCTACCATCTGCATTGGCGATATCTAACCCTCTTGGGTAGGTACCCTTGGGGAGGAATCTGCCTCGTGTGGATCGTGGGAGCCTGAGCCGTAGGTTCCTCACCTGATTTTCGATTTTCTTTAGAGTATACCCACTTGTCTCATGCGCATGTCCATGGATGGTTGGTATACCTAAAACCACCCATTGATACAGGGGGCATTCCACATCCCCCAAAGTGTGGTTGGTAAGACATTTATCTCTAAACGTACTTTATTTCCTGCTCCATGATATGACTCATACATTGCATACATCCATGTGCATTCACATCATGAAGATTACTCGGGTGACTAATGAGAACAACAATGATTATGGGGTAGGATGTCGCTGTTCCCTAAGAGCTCGACGGAGTTGGTGACCTTCGAGTACTTGAGAAAAGTTACTCGCCCCGGACCAAACACGAGGCTACACTTTACTAGATTCGTGTATGGTCGGGAACTGACTGGACGTAAGCTGGGGTATGCTGAAGACTGTCAAACCCGCTACTACGCTGATAATCTCAGATTCAAGCGACAATCAGACGAAATGATGAAGGATTATCTGGAGATGAAGAGACAACGTCGCAACCAGCTAGCTAGGGAAGCGTACGCTCGCAAGAAGGCTGAATTGCTGGCCAAAGAGAACATACCCATGATTACTTTTTGGGGTAGGAAGAGACGCCCTGCAATCAAGACCAAGCCAAGGCGTATCACAATCAAGAAAGTAGAACCCGAGAAGGCTTCCGAAGTCATCGTACCCTGGACTAGAAAGTGGCCAGAGGAACTACAACCTCTCGACCAAACCACTGAAGATAACTCCCCTACCCTAGATTAAAGGAGAATTCCTGACCGACTGTCATTTGGGTAGACTTCTGAAGAAAGAGTGATCTAGACCCTCACGTTCCATTGTCTTTTATGGCTTTCTTGTTTGAAAAACCTTTCTTTACCGTTCTTCTATTAGACATCTTGACTGTAATAAGAGTACATCCCACTTTGCTCCTTTGATGTGTTGACCAATGGAACGTGACATTGCTATTCCCTTTAGTCACTGAGTAAACCTGACTAAATTGCATAATTCACTTCCCTGAAATGCAAATTAGGCTTTGAGTCAGGCTTTCAAGACCTGAAAAAGGGTCCTAATCTCCATTTCTTCAAATTGAACTATGCAATCAAGTTAGCTCATGCATGCTTCATGACATCTGCATATTCATACATTTAAAGTAATTTCTGGCGATTGACCTCTCAAAAATCATTTGCATATTTTAGACTTGATGGGAAAGAATGATATTCAAGTGTTCAAGATCCCCCGAGCTGAACTCCAATCATGGTGGGATGGCATGGGCGAAGCCAGCCAGAAGTATGCGGAGTCACGACTAGGATACCTACTGGACCTACTGAAGATTGAGTGCCCACCTGCCTTTATTCAAGCCATGGCGCTCTACTGGGATCCTACCACCGCTACATTTTGCATAGAAGGATTAGAGATCACTCCCACTATCGAGGAATACAGCGCTGTCATCGGAGTTGAATTCACCCCTACGCTCGTCCGACCCCCTATAGGACTTGAACCCCTAAGTCAGGTAGCTGAATTCCTTGACACAAACCTAAATGAAGTCAAAGTAGATGCGAAAAGCAATTCTGGAAGAGTTTCCCTATCCTTCCTTATAGACCGATTTTCCCGCCTTCCTGCTTCTAAAGGAACCAAATCTGGTAGAGCCTTTATCTTGGCATTCTTTAGCTTTGTGCTATTCCCAATCTCAACTGTCACCTTCGACCCTATCATGGTTATAGTAGCTAGGCAAGTCTGTTGTGGGTGGGATTACTCAAACATCCTCCTTGCCGAAACCTTCCTCTCCCTAAATCGTTTCAAGAAAAGCAAAAAGGGAATCTTTAGAGCTTCTAGTGATCTGCTGTATCTGTGGTTCACATCCCATATCAGACAATTCCACATCCGCATGGGTTTCACTGAAATCAGCCCCAATGCACACCCTCTTAAAACATTTGCTAGGACCCATACACGTGTTCCTAAGTTCAACTTCATAGAATGGAAGAACTTCCTCAAAGTCCTAAAACCCGAACAACTCCGATGGCGGCTAAGGTTACCGACGCTAAGCAAAGTCAGATTGACCTGCGATGACGGGAATCCAGTTCCCTTGCTAGGATTCACAGGCGCTACTGCATACTACCCAAGGAGGGTGATTCGGCAGTTTGGGGCACTACAAGAGATTCCTTCTTCACCGCGACCTTGTGTCTTTTCCTTTGACTTACCAAACCAGACCCTCACAGAGGAGGAGAAGAAACAACTTGAAGCCAAGGTGGCATCCATCATACTCTCCTTGAAGAATTCCCAGGCTGAAGAAATAAGTTGGCCAGAAGACATGACTCGAGAAGAAAACACTCATAGAGCCACCACAGAATACATTCAACATTTCAAAGTGATCCGACGAAGCCTTGTCGAGCCCTACATACCTGAATACATCGTGCCATACGTACCTGGAATAGAGCCCTACATACCCGAAGACATGGGGCCACTGTCGTGTTCAGAAGACGAGGAGCCCCAAGCTGAAGAGGGAAATCTATACTGGGATGATGAGGATACCTTAGACTTCAAACGTCCTAGACTTGAATAGACTATTCTGTCAAGTGTAAAATAAGCAAGCATTGTGATGCCTTCTCATACATTCTCATTTCTGTGGAATACTATCTTAAACACATGAGCATGAATGTGAACATGTTTTTACAAATGCATAAAAACTATCGTCAGAAATTACGCTTCTTTCAATTCCATGAGTTCTTGTCGAGAAATGATTAAAAGAACTACTTACATGAGGCTAAGGCTCACAAGGTAGCCCTTTTTCTCATCTACTGGCAAGAAGCATGCAACTGAAAGAATTAGCTGCTTCTTTTTGCTAAATAAGCGAAGCACTCACAGAGATCTTTTGAAACAGGTACACTCTCATCACGGAATTGCCAACGCATCGTTTCCGTACCCGCCTAAAGACGAGAATGGAACAGCAGGAATTGACTCTGCGCGTAGGCATGTTGGAATCTCAGATGACTGCCCTGGCAACTATGATGGCTGACATTAAGGCCATGCTGGAGACCAACCAAGCTAGACAGACAACCGCCCACAATTAGAACAACTCAGGCCCTTCCATGGTACCTGATGTAACAGATAAAGAAGCAACCAGGGATACCCAACATACAGAGGAAAACGTTCATGAACCAAATAGTCGGGCACAACAAAAAGCCTCGCCTGTTGTCATCAACCTTGAAAAAGAGGAGAAGGGAAAACAAACTGTGAAGACAGAGGCAGAGGCTAAGAGGTTGGCCAAGATCGAAGAATGCCTGAGCAGTCAAGGCTATGAGCTGGCCCGCTTCGACAAAATATCTCCTTTCGCTAAAATAGAGACTCCTCCTGACTATAGGGAGCCAGAGTTCGTGAGAAAATACAATGGGACAGGCTGTCCCCGTGCCCACCTCAAGTACTACTTGCGCAAGATGGCGCACTACTCGGATTACATTCCGTTGTTAATGAACACATTCCAAGAGAGTTTGGCTGGCGCCGCTCTGGCTTGGTTTATTGAGCTAGACTTAGAGGATTATGACGGATGGGAGGACCTTGCAGAAGACTTCCTCAGGCAGTACAAATTTAACACGGCTACAGCCCCAACAAGAGAAGACCTCCTACGAACTTCAAAAACGAGGGGCGAATCGATCAGGACATATGCTCAGAGGTGGCGAGCCTTGGCTACCCAAGTAAAGCCTTCAATCCCAGAAGAGGAGCTGATCGACTTATTCCTAAAAGCACTCCCCTACGAGTACTTTGACAGACTAAACACTTCTGGATGTCAGACATTCGCACACCTGATTAAGGTTGCTGAGAGGCTGGAATGGGCCTTGAAAGAAAGAAGGCCTCAGGAAGCTCCTACTAGGAAGCAGTATCCTCTGAGGAAGGAAAGAGAAGCCGGACTGGACATAGCATTTATACCAGATCCCCACAAGTTAAAGCCATTTGGCAATTCTAATCAGGCCAAAGGCGGATCATCCTGGTCAGCGCCAAAAGTACAAGAGCCTAGAAGAAAGCAACCCCAGATGCAATTCTCTCAGCTCCCGAGACCTTTATCCAAGCTACTCCCGATGCTGCTGGAGCAACACTTGGTGGCAAAAGAACCACCTAGGGCAAACCCCGCAAGATATCCTGGCTTTGATGAGAGCCAGACCTGTGCCTACCATATGGGCGAAAGAGGGCATAATGTGGATAACTGCTATGTCCTGAAGCTGAAAGTGCAAGCCCTAATTGATAGTCAGATTTTGAAATTTGACAATGCAGCCCCAAATGTGCAAGAAAATCCGTTGCCAGATCACCAAACAGTAGGGGCAATATTCACTGAAGAAGAAGAGGACTACCTTAAACTGAAGATAGATGTGCCTAAGCTGGACACCCTGCTAACAATCGCTTCATCATACCCAAAAGAAGGGGAGATATCAACCGACCAAAAGAAGTTGTGTATCGACAAGATGAAGAGCTTGGGGATAATGTCCGATATTACTGATGAAGAATTTGAAGGGATCGAAGCATCTCTATCTTTGAAAAGAAACCACTTCTTGATCACAGCTGGGCAGAGTAACACCTGTGGTACCTCACATGAGAACTTGGTAAGCAGCCTGGGGCCAGCTACTCAGTCAGAGGAAGAATTTGAAGAAGACGAAATAGAAGCCAGAAGGAGAAGTCTAGCAGACCTCAAGTTTATGGTTGACGCACTTGAGAAGAGCGAAATTATAGACAACCTGGGTCAAGATTCCGGAGGATACAATTTCAAGGTGAAATATTCGGCCCCTCCCAGCTTTTATCAAAAGATTGAAGACATCATACCGGACGGATGGGGAGGTATGGATGATCTCTCTCAGCCAGAAACCTCAAAAGGTATGGAAGAACTCGACAACGCCATATTGATGATCGAAGTAGCCACGGCCGTGGTGATCAGATTGCATGAGCTGGATAGCCTGAGCAAGGTGGAAGATTGCCCAGTGAGGCCTGTCGTAATTCAATTGCCTCAGGAGGAAGAAAGCAACACGTCAGGGCCAGAGATACCTCATCAGACAACTGTAACGATAAAAGTCCCCCCAGTAGAAGAGTATGATCCCAAAGCTGTTCATTGGGACTATGGGACCACACAAGTAGATGCAATAATGAGGTCTGGAAGATTTTATGCCCCCAGAGAGGGAGAATCCGAAAAAAAAGATGTCTCAAAGGAAGATGCCGAAAAGCTCGTATCGATCATCAAAACCAGTGAGTTTGAAGTGATAGAGCAGCTGAGTGTTGACACCTGATTTTTGACTATCTTTTATTATAGTTTTAATTTCTAAAATTAATTAAAAATAGCAAAAAAGATCAAAAAATTGCAAAATCAACTTTGGAAGCCTTACCCTAGCCTTAGGAACCAATTTTGAACAAAAAATATTTTTTGTATTTTTTAATATTTTTTGGAATTTATTTAATTATTAAAATACCCAAAAAATCAGAAAAAATACCATCCGTGGTCAGAAAATTATACAAAAATATTCAGAAATTTTATTTTAATTTCCTCTTCAATATTTTCACTTTTATAAGGGAAATTTAGCTCGGTTCATGGGGTTCCTTCACAAACCTAATCCCGAACCGGGCCTAAAAAATCCTTTTCGAGTCTTTTAATTTTCAATTCTCGATTTTTATAAGCTATGACATTGGACTCTAAAGTATTGAAATTCAATTGGGTCAATTTGCCCTCCAATTTGATCAATTTTAGCCAAAAGGGCTTAATTGCATAAAAATCTTTCAATTTAGTCCCCGGTTTTACAATTTGTGAAATTAAATTTCACACGGGCACACCCACTAAAATTAAACACCTCTACCCTATAGTTTTCATCATGAGGAATCCATTGGTGGTATCATTTTTGATTAATTCGATCGTTTGGCCCCTCAATTTGGCGAAATTCGCTTTCGGATCCTAGGGACAATTTGGGGTTTTCATAAAATTTCAATCAATTGGTTCACGAAAATACCCTTATTTGATAGAAAACATGTCAAGGAATCCGATTATGCCATCAATTTCATGAAAATAGGTCGAATCGGGGCTCAATTTGAGCGATTTGGTCGAACCGGGCCGGTCGGGTCAGACCCGACCCGACCCAACCCGGTCCGACCGGGTCTGCAACTAAGTTGCAGACCCGCGTGCGGCAGAGAGGCAGGGGGAGACAGGTGTTGACACCTGATTTTTGACCATTTATTATTGTGATTCTTATTCTTTAAAATTAATTAAAAATATAAAAAAAAAGATCATAAAATCACAAAATCAACTTTGGAAGCCTTGGCTTGGCCTTAGGAACCATTTTGAACAAAAAAATATATATTTTCATAATTTTCATTTTTTTTAATATTTTCGAAAAATACAAAAAAAAAAGAAGAAAATCAAGGAGAATAGTATTCGAGGTCACAAAAATATAAAAAAAATAGTCAGTATTTTTATTTTTATTTTTAATTTTCTTTACTTTTGGACCTCATAAAATAATAAAATTCAGGTTCGATTTTGGGTGTTTTCTGATCACCGTAAAATCGAACTTGGCAAAAATATTAGCAATAATTAAAAGGGGAAAGAGTGAAACATCATCATTTAAAAGAAAAAGCAAAAGAAAAAGTATATGTTTAATTAATAATTTTATCTCTCCTTTTCATTTTTTTTTATTATTTTTTTACTATTTTTTTTATTTTCCCCCTCTTTCCTTTTTATTATTTTTCTTGGTTCTTCTCTCGGAGGACGAGTCTCTTTTTTTGGTTGCTCCCTCCGTCTTCTTCTTCTTCTTGGATGGAACACCGCCCCCAGCAGGACCTCTCCTCCTCTCCTCTGGTTTTTGTGCGACGCCGGCCCCGAACCACCTCACCACCACCTCGCTGCCTCACTGCCATCCCGTCGCCACCGTCGCAGCGCCGCCACAGCCGACGGAAAGTGGCCAAGACCAGCTCGAGCAACCCTGCTCTGTCTCGAGCCGAGACTGCTGTTGTTGCAGTTTCGCTTCTGCCCCGACACCTCAGCTGCCTCCACCGCCGCAGAGCACAAGATCTGGAGAGAGAAAGAAAGAGAGAGGGAGGTCACCAAATTCATACACGGCCATTAGAGAGAATACTTCCTCGTACGGGATGGCACTGGGAGGTGGACTGCTCATAACGATGCCTTGATCCCACGAAGTCTGTTTGGAATTTTTCTCTTTTTCCTCGCAGGAGACATGCGACCAGAATTGGGAGCCAAATCCAAGCGGTGGTATTTGGAGTCTTCAAGATCTTCGCAAACACAGAAAAGCCAAAGGAGAAAATGACAAAGCAAAAAAGGGCAGAAGACTTTTTGGAAGGGGGAGGACACATTCTCAGCTTCGAGAAAAAGAGAAAACGAAGGAGAGGAAGTCGGCGCACAATTCGTGGATGGACATTCTTGGAGGAGACAACCGCAAAAAGACAAGAGAAGAGGATTCATATGCTTTTCTCTATGGATACATCAACCGCTCCAAAATTCACACATCAAGCTGAAGAGTGATGACCTGTAGCGGCGACTGTCGACCACTGAGTCCATCGGCCACCAAGCGAGCGTCCAACCAAAAGTCATATCACGCACATCATCGCCGCCCATCCTTTCCTGCGTGGGGCACTAACCACGATCTCCATTGTCCAGCGGCTCTGTGGATGTCCACTACTCAGCCTCGAGGTCTCCAATCCCGGCCGTCTAGCCCCGCCGCAGTCGAGTGGTCCCGTTCGTCCAAGATAAGTCGAATCGTGGTTGTTGTTCAATTCATTTAGCTGCTGTTCGACCTTTGTTTGAGGTTGATCAGCCTGTGTTTTACTATTATTCAAAGGTCTAATCTTATCTCTTCATGTGCTAGACCATCCGGAGAATTTTGGAGACGATTTGATGCAAAAAGTGTTGGTTCTAGATCAAAATCCCAGGCTGCACTGTGTTCAAAATTTGGCTTCTGTTTGACGCCAAGTTTGTTGCTGTGCGATAACTAAATTTGTTGTTCTTTGGGTTGATTTTTGCGACTATTCATGCTGATTTGTTCTGCTAGTCTGAGGCCAAATTTGCAGCTGTTCAAAGTCAAAAACTGCACTTTTTGGGCGTTTCCATTAACGATTAAGTGCAGGTTGTTGCTAATGTTTTAGTGCTGATTTTTTTTTTTTGATCGATTTGCTAATGTTTTAGAGTGCTTGTGCTGCTGTTTTGTCCTATTATTCGGTTGTTTCTTTGAGCGAACACTTCCCTAGTCAGGCCGAGAATCGCAGAACTTCGTCCAAATCAAAAAGTCCCTAACCATTCGGTCCAAAAATCAGCTTGGAGCCCAAGGCCTGCCAATTCTGAATTAGGTCGCGACAGCTGGCGACTCCGCTGGGGACCTTTGTTCTAGAACCTATGGTTCTAGACCTCAAGTGGACTTAGGCCGTAATTAAAACGCTGAGTGATTTTTCTAACCATGCAGGCGCTCTTGAAGGTGAGGTAAATCCGCTTATGATAGGTGTTATATGTTTTTGCAGATTGGAGTGATAAGGGGTGTAGTCCGTGATTAACATTGTCTTATGCAGGTTGGCGTAGGAATGTATGTTGTGTGGATGATTTGAAGCGCTGATTGATAAACTGTTGTGCATGACTTGCATCGCGATGATCACGACACATGGACACACACAACCGCGCCTAAAACCCCGGGCGCCGCCTTTAGGAACACAATAGAAGGAATTGAAAATGGAATCTCCGTGAGGAAAAACACGGGGTAATCCACTTTTCAATTCCGCTCACTTCGAACTATGGATCGAGTCCCAATGCAACGATAGCTGTGCAATGGAATCGGCTCTTCCCAGAACTCGAGGTGGGAACCTTAACCTTAGGTGCCAAACCCTCTGATTTTTAGAAGTTTACCATCACTTATTTCATGCGCATGTCTTTGGGCGGTTGGTACACCTAAAACCGCACATAAGTCGACGAGTTTGGTTGGTAAGACTCTCTATACCTCGAATCTATTACAGTTCATATAAATATATGGATTTCATTCATTGCATTCTGGTGATTAGATTAAATGCCATTTCAAGGATAGATGTGTGTGTTTTTCCCAAACGTCCTTGATAGAAGACGAAGAGGATGATATCCCATGACAAGCACCGAGTGAGCAACAAAGGAGCCTACTATGGACATTATTGAGATATCGTCCAATGAAGATGACGAGTTGGGGCAAGTGATCCGGAAGTCACAGATCGAACTTGGGGCATCCTTAAACGTTAGGATCACATTCCTTTGTTTAATTTTCCATTACTAGTCCTCTTGTATAGGGTTTATTTTTATCGAAGCTTCCTCTATCTCACCCCTTAGAGTGATTGTATTAGGGATCTATTGGTGTATACATTTAGATGGAACTTGGTTGCTTTTCTTTTGACAGGTCATGGGAATGTGATAGTGGCATTTTCTCTAATCATCCGAATACTCCCAAGTCAAGTTTATAATTCCTTTAGAGGAAATTAAAATTGGAAATCCTGCACGACCTTTTTGGTCGTATAGGGTAATCCAACCCCAATTTCGCTAGAAGGAATTATACACTTGAATTGGTCCATGCATGTTTTACGTCGCTGGTAATCCACGATAATTGATCGAGAACATCGGCGTTGTTTTGAATTTAATGACGAGATAGATGTCCAAATTACTCTCGTTCTTAACAAAACGGCCTTGATTTGGATGCCGTATCTTCAATTAAATTTAAAACACGTTATTATGCCTCGCACTTTTGAGTAATTCGTTCCTCTCGAAATTGATCAAAAGCGATTATTGTGAATTACATTCCTTTCAATAGTATGCTTTCTTTCGAGGAATATTGATAAAAACTTTTCGCGCAAGATTAAAACCCTTGTAAAAGTTCTTGTCCTTATTAATCATGGGCAAGCATAGGATTGAAAGGGGTTTTTGATTTCTTTTTCAAATTATCCCTTCTGATTCTGTCTTTTTATTTGCAGGTAAAAAAATAGGTAATAGAGAGAAATCTTTTCCTGGACAAGTCTAAGGCTATTATCTTATCTGATCATGAGCGAGTTATAAAATCAGGACATATTTGCTCGGCTTATTGATATTATGGTTCGGCTCACCCAAGTCGAAGATGTTCGGATGCTCGAAGAAATGAACCATACAGAAGTTAAAACACACACACAAGAACTTTCATTTATTTTGCTCAGCGGAGGGTTTTCAGAAGCAGGTCATACAATTCGGGGTGGAAAAGTAAAGCCAAAGTGAGCCCTAATTAACGACACAAAGGAGCCCAACTGACCCTCCATGTTGTTAATGCTCTGCCCGTACTCACGACTCCGCATGTCCTGGTCCGCGAGCTTGAGGAAAAGGTTTCTGCATTCTCCCTTAACCTCAGTGACCTTGACCTCGTGTTCTTCGGTGATTATTTCCAAGTCCCGAACTAATCCATTCCCGTGAGCTATGTCTGCGGTTATTTTGTCGAGCCGTTCTTCCTGCCAGTCGCTTTGCAGCCTCAATAGGACATTGTGGCGGTCGTGCTCGCCAGCGGTCAGGGATAGGGCCAATTGATCCACCAGTTTTCTCCTCTCGCGAAGCAACGTCGCGACCCTCTCATTGGCAAACTCGACGGCCTTTTTGTGACTATCGGCCAAATAGTTGGTCAGCACCAAATGATCAGACCGATCCTGGTAACGAGCCCGCAAGACGCGAGCCACGAGAACCTCCCGATCAGCAACACGGTAGGCCTCTAAGGAGTGTGCAAAGAGGGTCGGGAAAGTTCTATATTCCCTCCCCAGCGTAGTACCTTCGAGGGAAGTGGTATCTAAGTCCTCGAGCAGGACACGGATTTCATCCGCGGTTGCAGAATGATCGGTTATGTGCGCGTAACCGCGACCCAGTAGGTTATAAAGCTTTTCCCACTGGGCCAAGACATCAGTTGAAAAAGTGCGTACGGGAGAGGAGGCCATTTGCGTTGGGTTGGCTTGAGAATAAGACGAGTTTAACAGAGAGATTAGAAGGAAGAAGCTGATTATGCGAAAACGTTAACCTTCCATACATTAATTCCTCATTTTATAGCAACTCGAGGATGATGAAGGGTCTCAGTAATAATGCTGGTGGAGCCCAGTTAGGGGGTAAAGCAGGAGGTCCCCTCACGAGAACCATTGGATTCGTTTCGGTCCGCGATTTTCGGCTCATCAATTAAAAGATGTAAAAGATTTGTCGGGATCACCATTATTAGAGTTAGGTGGGAGGAAAGCGCAACTATCGAAGAGAGCCCTAACAGGGTTTGGCAGTCCCATCACGTTGAAAAGCTAAGCGAGAAATTCAAGGTCTTGAGGGGGAACGTTTGCCTAATGATGCTTGAAGAGCGTCTCCTGAACATGCAAAGTCACTCGAAGAAAACTTTATAGGGAGTGAGCATACAGGAAAGAGTAGAGATCTGAGTGGGCAAGAACCAATCAAACATTTCTCAATCCAACATATTTAAGAGGTTACTGTCAGCTGCTAGAGGCGACTGACTCAAAAATCTCAGAAATTGAACCACAGAGGGATCTCGAAGATTCCAAGATCAAGTCTAACGCCAAAACCATGGAGCCCAACACTTCTGGCAACGGAAATCAAGATCACAGCGACGACGACAACGACATCCACAATGCTCAACTCGGGAAAAGAAAACGTCCTCACCAATACTCTCAGGAGGAAACCCAAATGCTGGAAACTCTTTTCAGTAAAAGCCATTACATGAAAAAGAAGTGGAGAATTGAATTGAGTCGGGAGTTGGGGATTAATCAGTCGAGGATCCAGTTTTGGTTTCAAAATAGGAGATCCAAATCGAGGGCTCAACGCAAACGTCAGGTGGTCGAGATTTTAAAGGAAGAAAACCAAAAGCTGCGAACAGAAAACATGAGGTATGAAAAAGCTCTCAACATTACCGTTTGCCCTCATTGCGATAACCTCGTCGCCCTCGGTAAGATATTCCCCGATAAGCCTCACGCGATGATTGAAGACGTTCATTTACCACCCTACTCCCTCGGGGCATCTCCTGCTCAACCAGATTTTGCCGGAGTCACGCATGAGCAGGATGATCCTACGAAGATGATACAAATGCCTCCTGGGGGATGGGATTTGCATCGCTTTGATTGGAGTTATAGTTTCAAGGAGCTGGACGTTACCGCCGACCAGCTCAAAGCATATCAGCCTCATGCACAACAATTTTCGATAGGGTCGGGTCCTGCTGGAGATGAGTTAATCAGTCGTCAAGCCATCGATGCACTTTTGGGCCACGATAAGAGGAGGTTCGCTTGGCCCCCTGAACTGCATTCCAGATTCCTAGACGTGGTTCACCAAATGGGGATCGACTCAGCAACTCCGACGCGCATATTTAAGGCCATGAATGTACCGGGGCTTAGTAAGGAGCTGGTCAGGAATCACCTTGCTGCCTACAGAAAGCTATTAAAACAACGTCGAGCGGAGCTAAACCGGGAGGAATCCGTCTCGAGCTCAAAAGCTAGGGGGGACCGCCATTGTAATGCTCAGGCATCAAGAGGTACCCGGCCAAATCTAAGCATCAATCAAGCTAGCAACCCGACCACCGGCAAACTGAAAGTTGATCAGAATGTCCTCCCAGGCCATTTCAACACTTCTCAAGAGCGCGTGTCACAAGTACAGCGAGTGCGCACTCCTCCATTCGAGCAACAGTCGGCTGGTGATCTGCCTGCCGCTGGTCAACCCACGACAGACGATTTTTTCGATGAGGGGCTCGATGCCTTGTTCAATCAGTGGGAAGCTGGCATGCTTGGACAGCCATGATCTAGCACCTGGCTCGGGGCACGATGGGTCGGTCACTACGAGCACCCATAGGAAGAAGAACATGTTCACGAGTAGATCACTCATTTTATCCGTTGTAAAGTTCCTACGGGAATATTTTTCTTTAATGACTATAGTTAATTCTATATTAAAACCAACGCTATCGACGAACATCGTCATGCTTAGTTGTGATGATCCCTTGTTAGATTAAGTCTGAAACCAGAGACGGTCTTTAAAATTTTGAGTGGCCACGAACTCATTCCTCACCAAGCGCCTGGGATGCTGAAATGAAGAGTAACAGCATGCACAGGGAAAATGTCACTTTCGTTTGAACGATGAAAAGGGGTTGAGAGAAGATCATAGCGTTAATTCCCATGGAGCTAAATGAATTAAACGGAGTCATTAATTGCGGGTCCACCGCTGCTCCCCACGTTCTCGGGCCTAGCAAATCATAAAAGGCGCCGAAAGATTGTAGACCCACCACTTTGAAGACTGAACTAGGGGACGAGCGCAATACTCGATGAAACCGAATCAATGCAAGAGAGTTTGTGATCCTATCACGAGGAAAAAGAAAGGGGAATACAGACGATGAGTAATTGCAGAATCTCGGGAGGAGCGCTTGCTTGCTGGTCTTCATATGCAGCCTGAAGGATGGTTCCAGGACACGCACAATCACTTGAGAAAATTTCTAGAGCGAGCAAACACGTAAGAGCGAATTGAGAAAGCTGAGTGAACTAGATCAGCCCGAGATACCCCGATCCATCATGTTTAAAAGTTATTCCCATCTGCTAGAAACGCCCGACCTGGACATTTCTGAGCACGAACTGCTGGGAGACTTTGAAGATCCTGGAGCTGAATCCTGCCCGAAGGCCATAGAGACTGACTCCTCCAGCGATGAAATTCTAGGTTTCAGCTACGAAGAAGGAGTATACAATGATGACCGGAGCCGGAAAAGGAAGCAACTACAACGCCACACTCCAGGCCAAATCCGAGAGCTCGAAGCTTTCTTCAATGAATTCCCCACTCCAAGCAGACAACAGAAAATGGAGTTGAGCCGAAAGATAGGATTGGAGCTTTCAAAGGTCAAGTTTTGGTTCGCAAACAAACGAACCCGGGTGAAACAGCAATACGCAGACCATGAGTTACTGGTCCTGAAGGAGGAGAATGAGAAGCTTCAAGCTGAAAGCGCGAGATATAAGGAAGCTCTGACCAAGGCCACCTGCCTTAATTGTGGTAATCCTGTTGTCCTCGGCGAGGTGTTCCTCGATGAACCATCCCTGTTAACGAATAACGCTCAGCTGTTACCGTATTCTCCACAGCATTTTCCGACACAGCCAGATACCGCCGGAGATCTGCATGAGCAAGTCAACACCATAGGATTAACACCAACATCCTCTGAGAAATGGGATATGAATCATCACAGGGGGAATTCTCTCAATGAAGAACTCGCTGTCGCAGCCAGCCAATCCAAAGTCGGTGAGTCCCTCCCTGGACAACTTTTGAAACGACTAGATCCCGTAGAGAATAGCTACCGAAGTATTGACGATATTTTGGGTGATAAGAGAACAAGGTTTTATTGGACCTATGAGCTTCACACCAAATTTGTTGATGCAATTCGAGAACTGGGAGTTGATTCGGCTAGCCCACTGCGCATACTCGAGATTATGAATGTGCCGGGGCTCTCTAGAATTAACGTTGAGTCTCACCTCAAGTACTATAGGAGATTGCTAAGGGATGGAAAGATAGCGTTAAACCATCATAAAGCCAGTTGGAGCTCAAGTGCTGGGCAGAGTTACAACCATGATGATTGGAGAGCCAAGAGCACCCAACCGTGTTTCAGCAATGACGGGACTAGCAGTCGTGTCAGCGACTCCTCTAATCCAAATCAGAATGCTTCGCCGAGCTATCTCAATACTCCTCAGGAGTATATGCCACAGTTCCAGCACATAGAAATTCCTCAGTTTGAGCGCGAATCAGTCATTAACGCTGTCCCTGAAGCGGATCTGGCATTGGTAGAGAGTGCACATATGAACCTGCCGGTCATCGGAGGAAGTTCCAATTCGAGGGGTCAAATTGCCCACGGCGAGAGCAAAGAGAGGAATCCCTCGCCTACAGTCGACGACACCCAATCTGGGCACCAAGGGCTAGAAAGAACAGGTGATTTCCTTGATGAGGAGCTGGACACTTGGATCAATACTCTTCGGGAATGTATGTCTCAACCCCAACATGGCAATGATGAAGGTTCCAGCTCAAAGACTCCAATCCCTCACAACGAAGGCAATGAAAGAAATCTGCCCCCAACAATCGTTGATACCCAACTTGAACATCAATGGCTCGAAGACCCGAGCAATTTCCTTGGCGATGAGTTCAATCTTTGGCTCGATCAATTTGGAACCGGAGGACCATCGCAGTGGTGACGCGAGGCCGGTGATCAAACGTCTGATGCAAGGCATGGCTACTCGATGAAAAATGCTTCGAGAAAAGGGGTTGAATACTCCTATTGCCTATGTTGTTGATCGCACTGTAAGGTTCCCACGGGAACATCTTTCATTAATATCTAGAACTAATTGCGCGTGAGTGTCAACATCACCCTTTGAGCATCTTCAAGCCGAAGGTCGTGGATTAATCACTTAATCCGTGGAGCAAGTTCCATGAACCATAATTATCACCCGCTGAGCATAATGGAATCTACCCCTTCAACACGAAATACGTTTGGCCGTGAAGCCACCTATTTGGTAAAACGATGTATCGTTCCTAAACGATCTTCAATCGAATATCGAAGTAATGTATTCTTTCTTTTCCTTCTCAGATGATAAACATGGATAAATCACTCAATGAGTCATGCGTTCAAATAGCAGAACAGACGCTGCCCAGCTGGGGGCAGATGAACCATTGATGTTACAAACACTCCAAGCATGGATAGGCGGATTTGATAGAGGGGAATCGCCTTGGAGACGAATGAGTTTTTACATCCCACATACTACCTGTTAGGGTACATGAGGGTAGGATGTATCGTTTCAATTTTCAAAAAATTCGTGAACATACAATGATATGCTTCTTTTACATCTTCAGGGATCTCCAGCCACGGTGGACAGGTAGGTATCCCTTTCCCCCAATCCATTGAAGATGTTAAACCAAAAACACAGAGAGAAAAAGAAAAAAAGCTTTCAAAATCTGATGTCTAGAAAAGACATGGAATTCTAACTTCATTGGCATTCATGTTTTGAAACATGAGGTTGTATGAACATGCATTGTGCACCATAAAATCCCCTTGACGGGTAAAATTTTTGGGAAAACGAAAGAGATTTTTCCAATCAAAAGTTGTTCAAAACTTTCAAAAGGATGTTTCCTCAAAAGAGAGGCAAGCTCAAATCCAAACACATCCTACATACACTTGAGAGATAGTGGAGCGAATCAAATAGTAAAATCTGGACCTACGGAGGTAGGGACCATTTGCAGCGATTACATGGGTTGGGACGACGGAGGCATTCGTTTCATATCCCCCAAACACTACAGGTGACCATTGATAACCCCTTTGAACGGCGGTTTTCATTCTTAACCCTGTCAAGAACCACCCCACATCGGGGCAAAATGGAGGTGAGTCCAGCAGCATCAGGAGAAAATGGTTAGAAATTTTCTTGCTCGGACTAACATTAATCTTTGTGTGTTGTTTATATGGTAATCCAAGTGCCATAGGATGACGAGAAGCATTCATTTCTCTATCCCACACACTGAATCCTTTGCACAGCCAACTTGAGCCTGCAAATTCATTTCATGAACCCATTGGTGATCATTCCAAGACGGATGCACCACCACTTCAAAAATGAAAGAGTTCAAGACTCAGGGATTACGAAGAAGATTCCCGGGCTGATATTTAAAGATGTTTTGACTTTCAGACATATGTCTAACACGATCCCATGAAGATGAGAAGAGTAGGATTTCAAAAATAAGAAAATCCACGGCATCGAGAAAAAGCAAAGTGCCTGGTAAAAGCAAGGCCGATGCTCGTGTAAGTTGTTTGATTAATCCACAATGAAGCTGGATGGGAAAAGAGGAAATCCCTAATGGAGTCAGATCAAAAGGACTACTCCTCCAAATGATGTCAGGCGTGGAAGACGCAGACAGAGTTGTCAAAAGCGGTTGCATGCCTCAAAAATTGAAGATGCAAAATGGAAAAGACATGTGACAACTTTGCAATGATCACCAATGTCAAACCCCTCATGAATTCTGGGCCAAAAACAAGCTTTTTTCGGTCCCCAATCCTACCAATGTTACAACCCCGAAACAGTCTTCTCTGACTAAGACACTTGGGTTAACATATAGCTTAGCTCGAAGAAGTACGAGCAAGACTATTTCTTTCTCATTTTGCAGGGTTCTTGACTTGTAAACCCGAAGCAGATGGCGAAAATTTTCATTCAATGACCTTGACTCAAAAGTGAGTCTCCCTTGAAGATCAATAATCAAGCCCAACATTACGGTCCCGTGGAAGACCTCCCGACCGATCAAAATGTATGCGCTGCGAATGAGCCTAAAACTTAGGCACATGTTAGTAGGGAATTGAGTGCATCCCCTATAAAAACCATTATCCCAAAACAGGTGAGAAGACCTCATTGTCGAGAAATATTCCAATTGACGTTTCGAACAGACTCGTTTTGGAATTTTCAAACTATTGATCCGGATTTTCCATGCAAGGAATTTGTGATCACATTTGCATGTTGCAATAATGCTTTGGATAACCTCCAGCATCAAAATGCACATTTCATGATTAAAATTTAAATCATACGGTTTTGTCAAATGGACAGCCGTGGTCTTCCCAAAGATTACTAACGTTTTCTTGGTGAAGAAAAATCTTTCAGGCTCAAAATTGCTGCAGGATACCTGGAGAACCCAGCTCCCAGAATGTCGCCTCAACAGAATCAAATGAAGCGTTGTCAAAATAAAATCTTTCTCTGCTTCAAAACTGAATTCCCGACAAATTTCGGGATCTTTCAAAAGAAGGAGTGAGGATAGAACATTTTTTCAAAAAATCAAGCAGTCCTAGCATGACGTGGAGAACCCTCGTCCTAGGACCCCTTTTCAAAAATATCAAACAGGCCCTATCGGACGTGGAGAACCCTCGTCTCGGGACCCCTTTTCAAAAATAAGGCAATCTCATCAGACGTGGAGAACCCTCGTCCCGAGACCCTTTTCAAAAAAATCAAACAGTCCCAACAGATGTGGAGAACCCTCGTCTCGGGACCCCTTTTCAAAAATAAGGCAATCTCATCAGACGTGGAGAACCCTCGTCATGAGACCCCTTTTCAAATCAAACAAAGGTAGAAACCGCCTAAAGGGTCAAACAAAGGTAGAAACCGCCTAAAGGGTCAAAACAAAGGTAGAAACCGCCTAAAGGGTCAAACAAAGGTAGAAACTGCCTAAAGGGTCAAAACAAAGGTAGAAACCGCCTAAAGGGTCAAACAAAGGTAGAAACCGCCTAAAGGGTCAAAACAAAGGTAGAAACCGCCTAAAGGGTCAAACAAAGGTAGAAACCGCCTAAAGGGTCAAAACAAAGGTAGAAACCGCCTGAAGGGTCAACTCAAGGTAGAAACCGCCTGAAGGGTCAAATTAATGGTAGAAACCGCCATAAGGGTCAACACGAAGTAGATACCGCCTTAAGGATCAACACAAAGGTCCGATCCACTATGCGGATTAAAATCTCTGGCGAATCCTCAAGCGTGGGATGCGCCTTCCTTAGGTTCCTGCCAGTTAGGAATCCAATAATGGCATGACCTACCATACAGGTCAGAGCTTAATCTCCCTAGGATATTCTCAATGACGAGTCCTAGGTATCTTCTTGAAAGTCGTCGCAACCGGCAGCATCCGATAGGTGAGCTTCAGGTAAGCCTCTCTCACTTCGGCCAATGTTCAAATTGTTAGAGCAAACCGGGAATTCATTTGAGCTTTCATCAAAGGGCCTTAAGGATTCAATGTCGTAGCATTTCTTCTCTCATTTTCCCAGTTGAGTCGGTTAGGAATCAGGTGCCACCTTATCTTTGAGAGAAACCTCTAACGAGATTCCTCTCAAAGAGGGGCAGCTGTTGACACCTGATTTTTGACCATTTATTATTGTGATTCTTATTCTTTAAAATTAATTAAAAATATAAAAAAAAAGATCATAAAATCACAAAATCAACTTTGGAAGCCTTGGCTTGGCCTTAGGAACCATTTTGAACAAAAAAAATATATATTTTCATAATTTTCATTTTTTTTAATATTTTCGAAAAATACAAAAAAAAAAGAAGAAAATCAAGGAGAATAGTATTCGAGGTCACAAAAATATAAAAAAAATAGTCAGTATTTTTATTTTTATTTTTAATTTTCTTTACTTTTGGACCTCATAAAATAATAAAATTCAGGTTCGATTTTGGGTGTTTTCTGATCACCGTAAAATCGAACTTGGCAAAAATATTAGCAATAATTAAAAGGGGAAAGAGTGAAACATCATCATTTAAAAGAAAAAGCAAAAGAAAAAGTATATGTTTAATTAATAATTTTATCTCTCCTTTTCATTTTTTTTTATTATTTTTTTACTATTTTTTTTATTTTCCCCCTCTTTCCTTTTTATTATTTTTCTTGGTTCTTCTCTCGGAGGACGAGTCTCTTTTTTTGGTTGCTCCCTCCGTCTTCTTCTTCTTCTTGGATGGAACACCGCCCCCAGCAGGACCTCTCCTCCTCTCCTCTGGTTTTTGTGCGACGCCGGCCCCGAACCACCTCACCACCACCTCGCTGCCTCACTGCCATCCCGTCGCCACCGTCGCAGCGCCGCCACAGCCGACGGAAAGTGGCCAAGACCAGCTCGAGCAACCCTGCTCTGTCTCGAGCCGAGACTGCTGTTGTTGCAGTTTCGCTTCTGCCCCGACACCTCAGCTGCCTCCACCGCCGCAGAGCACAAGATCTGGAGAGAGAAAGAAAGAGAGAGGGAGGTCACCAAATTCATACACGGCCATTAGAGAGAATACTTCCTCGTACGGGATGGCACTGGGAGGTGGACTGCTCATAACGATGCCTTGATCCCACGAAGTCTGTTTGGAATTTTTCTCTTTTTCCTCGCAGGAGACATGCGACCAGAATTGGGAGCCAAATCCAAGCGGTGGTATTTGGAGTCTTCAAGATCTTCGCAAACACAGAAAAGCCAAAGGAGAAAATGACAAAGCAAAAAAGGGCAGAAGACTTTTTGGAAGGGGGAGGACACATTCTCAGCTTCGAGAAAAAGAGAAAACGAAGGAGAGGAAGTCGGCGCACAATTCGTGGATGGACATTCTTGGAGGAGACAACCGCAAAAAGACAAGAGAAGAGGATTCATATGCTTTTCTCTATGGATACATCAACCGCTCCAAAATTCACACATCAAGCTGAAGAGTGATGACCTGTAGCGGCGACTGTCGACCACTGAGTCCATCGGCCACCAAGCGAGCGTCCAACCAAAAGTCATATCACGCACATCATCGCCGCCCATCCTTTCCTGCGTGGGGCACTAACCACGATCTCCATTGTCCAGCGGCTCTGTGGATGTCCACTACTCAGCCTCGAGGTCTCCAATCCCGGCCGTCTAGCCCCGCCGCAGTCGAGTGGTCCCGTTCGTCCAAGATAAGTCGAATCGTGGTTGTTGTTCAATTCATTTAGCTGCTGTTCGACCTTTGTTTGAGGTTGATCAGCCTGTGTTTTACTATTATTCAAAGGTCTAATCTTATCTCTTCATGTGCTAGACCATCCGGAGAATTTTGGAGACGATTTGATGCAAAAAGTGTTGGTTCTAGATCAAAATCCCAGGCTGCACTGTGTTCAAAATTTGGCTTCTGTTTGACGCCAAGTTTGTTGCTGTGCGATAACTAAATTTGTTGTTCTTTGGGTTGATTTTTGCGACTATTCATGCTGATTTGTTCTGCTAGTCTGAGGCCAAATTTGCAGCTGTTCAAAGTCAAAAACTGCACTTTTTGGGCGTTTCCATTAACGATTAAGTGCAGGTTGTTGCTAATGTTTTAGTGCTGATTTTTTTTTTTTGATCGATTTGCTAATGTTTTAGAGTGCTTGTGCTGCTGTTTTGTCCTATTATTCGGTTGTTTCTTTGAGCGAACACTTCCCTAGTCAGGCCGAGAATCGCAGAACTTCGTCCAAATCAAAAAGTCCCTAACCATTCGGTCCAAAAATCAGCTTGGAGCCCAAGGCCTGCCAATTCTGAATTAGGTCGCGACAACAGGGCATGTGGAGGCGTGCGTTTTGGGGAGAAGCAAAAGCAGAACGAGCGTGGGGGACATGAGTGGAGACCCATGCTCGCGTTCTGGGCTGGGGGCGGGCGTCGAGGTCGCCGGTCGGCCACGAAACAGGCCGGGGAATCTCGGTTTATACCGAGTTCGAAGAGAGAGAAAGGGGGGACTTGGGCAGAGCGAGTTCGAGCGAGAAGGACTTGGGGGGAGCTCGAGAGAACTTGAAGCAAGACCGTCCGAGCAGCCGCAGTCACCGGCGACGCCCGAAACAGGTCGGTATCTCCTCCGACCTCCATCTTTCTCTGCGCACACCAAGTGTTTGATGAAATGCCCGAACGAGCCTCGAATGTTTTAGCTCTCGGTCGTGCTCGACCCGAGCTCTATTTGTGCGGTTCTAACCTTTAAACTACACTAGAACTATCCCTAAGTCTTGTGTGACCTTCGTTTTGCATCGGAAACCGCCGAGAGCGGCGGTCCGAGCTTCGCCGGCCGCGGTCCAAACCGGGAGCTTGGCGAGGGGATTTCGGCGGCCGCCGAGCCTTAGGCGGCCTCAGGTATGTCCCTATGGCTTCTTTGGTTGATGTCTGAATGATTAGAACGGAGTTTGAGTAGAGTAATTTTCTTCGCGAAATAGTTCGCCGGCGCCGGTTCGGTCGAAGCTTCGTCCGGCCGTTTTCCGACGATAGACCTTTCATGTTAGTGTTGTACGATGATGCTGGTAGTGTAGGGAACCTAATGCTGAAAAATGGGCGAGAAAACACTGAGTTTTGACACCATTTCGCGTTTTTCCGGCGACCTCGCCGGAATTTTTACTGTTCCGGCGAGGCGCCGGTCATCTTCTCCGGCGGCGGTTGCCCGGTCAACCGGTCAACGACTGACGTGGCCGGCCACGTAGGCGCCACGTCAGCCGGGTGGGGGCCGACCGTTTATTTTCAAAGCAACGAAATGGACGGCCCGGATCGTGACACGTGTCACGATCCTGGAATTTTGGGAAATAAAAAAAATGATTTTCGGATAAAATAAATGATTTTCAGAAAATTAAATAAATTCGATCCGATGGACAAGAACGTGCCAAGTGGCCTTCTGTGGATCGTCCGATCTCGTCCTAAATCGGACGCACCACGATTGGACACGTGGAATGGTTCTGATCGTCCGATTTGAGGTTTTCCTAAAAAAGGAAAATAAATTGATTTTTGATCTGACGGTTATAATCGAGCCACGTGTTTCTCTCTGGAACGTCCGATCTAGTGGAAGATCGGACGCACAGGAGGAAGCCACGTGGCGCATTGAGAGCCGCCGGATCCGGGGAATTTCGGATAATTAAATAAAATAGATAAAAAAATCAAAAAAATTGTTAAAAAATAAAAAAAAAATATTTAAAAATATAAAACGGCGTCGTTTTAGGCCGGTTTCGACCCCTAGGGTCGGGCCGGGCGCCCGAGAGGCGTGGGCCGGGTTTGACCCGGCCCGGAAAATATTTTTAAATATTAAAAAAATTCAGAAAATAATAAAAAATAATAAAAAATTCAAAAAATCAATAAAAAAAATAGAAAATTCATAAAAAATTCAAAAAATTCGGAAAATTCAGAAAAATTCTAAAAAATTCCAGAAAATAGGAAATGGCCACATTCAACTGGCCACGACCTGTTTCGGGTCTTTCGACCCCCGATCTTTTCAAAAATGACGGTTTTGCCCTTCCGGCAAACCGTCTTCCAAAAAATTCTAAAAATCCAGGAAAATCCCAAAAAATAGGAAATGGCCACAAACAACTGGCCAAGGCTCATTCCGGGTGTTTTGAACCCCGACCCTTCTTAAAATGACGATTTCGCCCTTTGGGCGAATCGTCTTCCAAAAATTGAAGAAAAGTCAAGAAATTCCAAAAAAATTCTCAAAAATGGGAAATGGCCACAATCAACTGGCCATGGAATATTTTGGGTAATTCGGTATCCAAACCTTCCAAAAATGACAATTTTTCCCTTCGGGCTAATTGTCCCCGAATCTTTCCATTTTACCCCTAGCCCTAAATCACATCTTCCCTAAGCCTTTATGGCTATACTAGGAGGCCAATGATTGAAATTGGTGTGCATTGACATGATTTATTTATGCACTTGATTGCGCTTTCATTATATTGACTGTGGTTTGATAGGACCAGCCTTCCAACCTGCATGAAACCCTGACTCATATCACCCAAAAATGCGCCTGCATGAACTCTTAGTTAGGAAAATCACTCACGTTAGGTACCGAAAGGGCGTTGGTAATGACACCGACGTAACCAAGTCCCCGAACCCAAAATCTCTGGTTCCGTAGAACTGATCGATCTCTCCCAATCGGTCAGTAAGGTTTCCGGTCTACCCTCCAAGAAAGACCGGTGGCGACTCCAAATGCATGAACAAGTTGCACATGCCACCACGACCACACTAAGGTCGAAAGCGATCGACTTTTATTGTCGAATCCCTCAAAAGACATACTCCCGCCGCGATTTGGTATGGGCCTGGGAGGGCCCGCGCCGATCCTAAGGCCCGCGATCCACATTTCAGAGTGGGGGCCGCGATCGGTAATCCATTAGCCGCGTCCGATTTTCGGACGGGTCGCGACAGCTGGCGACTCCGCTGGGGACGTTGTTCTAGAACACTTGGTTCTGGACCTCAAGAGGACTTAGGCCGTAATTAAAATGTTGAGTGATTTTTCTAACCCTGCAGGCGCTCTTGAAGGTGAGGTAAGTCCGCTCACGATAGGTGTTATATGCTTTTGCAGATTGGAGTGATAAGGGGTGTAGTCTGTGATTAACATTGTCTTATGCAGGATAGGCGTAGGAATGTATGTCATATGGATGATTTGAAGCGCTGATTGATATATAAATTGTTGTGCATGATTCACTGCATATTTGAGGATCACGACACTTTGCACAAAGCGCCCAAACCCAGGCCGCGAAATCACCTTTTCAGGTAGCCATAGATCAGGTATCGATATGCAACGCTCTAGCGTGGATCGCGCTGGGGTTGACCATATTCGATCCCACTCTCTATCCAAGTCGAGACTTTCATCCATTTGTTGTGGATTGCGCTCATGGACAAATTTATCGATTCAGATAGGGGGAAGCCTTTAGGTTCCATACCTAAGCCCTTTTTAATTTCTAGAGTCAAGCCTCACTTGTCTCATGCGCGTGTATATGGATGGTTGGTATACCTAAAACCAAAAATCATTGGATACCTCTTATGGTAAGGTCTTTCCATTATTGTTTAATTTACCTGCAGCCTCGTATTTGTTGCACAACATGTTGCATTCATCGAGTCCGATGGTTGGGTCTAATTCCATTCTACAATTTAGATAAAGTGGAGATGGTCTCCCCAAATCTGTCCAAGGTCCCGGAGGTATTTCAGTACGAGCGACGCGTCGTCCGTCATGAAGCCACCGAGACGTTCAACGGATTCCACGCCTTCCGATTTATCCAAGGGAGGGCACTTACTGGACGCAATCTTATCCGAGGAACAGACTACTTCTACACCACGTCCGCCGAGCAACTCGAACGCGAACATAAATTCGAGTACGAAAGGGAAAGGTTGTGGAACATTTATCTGAAGTTAATGGACATATTCAGCAGGATACGAGCAAATCCAACACCCCCTCCGGAGGTTATCGAGATCTCGTCAGATGAAGAAGAGTCTCCCGAAGGACATTCGTCACCTTTCCACCCTATAGTCGTTTCATCCGATGAGGAAAGAGACCTGGACCTAGACAGAACAATGGGGGGCACCTGACATCGCCTGACGACCTGACTTGGGGCATCTCTTTAGGTTCCTTAAGGTCGCTTTCCGGGGGTGTTTTAGAATTATTCGATTTTCTGAGTCTTCTGAGTCTGTAAGGGGAATCCGTCGGTGGATCTCCCTCCTATCCCCTGCGCTTTAATTCCCGGGTCGTTCATAGGCGTCTTAATACCGAAATGTGACATTGGAATTTCACCCAACCATTCGGACTTTTCTGTTTCAATCATACGTCGCTTCCGTTTGAAATTTTTGTTAGAACTCACACTTGGTTTGTTCGACACAAGTGCGAAGATCTAATCCTCATTTCATGGTGTATGCGACGTATGACTGAAGTGGTCCACGCCATGCATAAGCATATCATCTGCATAACATCATTATTTTCGTCCAATTCATTATGCCTATTGATGGGATTAGTATGGGAACCCTAGTTTGGCATTCCCTTTACTCCAAATGTGGGAACTCAACCCTCGTCACATCACGGGTAAATAATGATTTGAACGAATCTAATGCCCGAGTAATCCATGGATAATTAATCACATTTTCATATTCTAGACTCGATGGGAAGAGGTGATATCCAAATTCTGCCGGTCCCGCATAGAGAATTGCTAGTTTGGTGGGGACGCCTCAACAACACCAACTAGGCGTATGTTAAGCAAAGGCTGGGACATCTGGTTGACCTCATCGAAATCAAATACCAACCGGCACTGATACAAGCAGCAGCACGGTTCTGGGATCGCACTACACTAACATTCAACTTCGAAGGATTGGAGGTCACACCCACAGTGGAAGAATATACAGCCGTCATCGGAGTCGAATTCAAGGGACAATTAGTCCGTCCCCCTTTAGGCCTTGACCCATCCAAGCTGCTCTCCAAGTTCCTTCGGCTCAAGACCACCGAGATTGAAAGAATTCTCAAATCCAATTCTGGCAGATTCCCGTTCTCATTCCTATTCGACAATTACTCGGACCTACCCATTGACACTGGCCATAGGGCCGGAGGGGTCTTCATCCTGGCCTTCTTTGGATTCGTGCTATTTCCTACATCCAGGACCACATTCAACCCTCTCATTGTCCACATAGCCCAGCAGGCATGTGACCAGTTGGATTATTCCTATATAATCCTTGCTGAGACTTTGCTGTCTCTGAACCGCTATAAGGCCGCACTGGATGATTCCAAATCCACCCGGAAAACCATTTTCCAAGCCTCCAATGGCCTTCTCTTCATGTGGATCACTTCCCATCTTAAAAAACTCAACCTTCGCGCTGGATGCACTCGAATCGATGAAGACGTCCACCCTATCCAGTCCTTCCTCAAGTGCCAGTCGCTCATTGCCAACCGCTCTTTCAACGACTGGTACGAACTCCTAGAAAAATTGGAACCCGAACAACTCCGATGGCGGCTAAGGCGACCGAAGATGCATAAAGCACGCATCGCCACCAAGACCGGTGGGCCAATTCCTCTCTTGGGTTTCACAGGGGCCGTGTCATACTATCCGATCAGAGTCGTCAGACAATTCGGCATGTTGCAGCAGATACCGCCCCAAAGTCCTCCGGACGAATTCGCCTTCGACATTCCCCAAGGCCCAATCACCAAGAGGACCAAGGCGCGCCTCCAGATGATGATCAATGACTTAGAACAGGCACTGAAAGACTCCCCACCTCAGGATGTGGAGTGGCCAGATCAGTTGGACCCTGAGATGAACATCCACCGGGCCTCCGAGGAATATATCCGGGCTTTCAAAAGAGTTCGGCCGACTCCAGTCGAACCATATGTTCCAGAATACATCGTCCCATATGTACCAGGAGTGGAGCCTTACATACCGGAAGACGTCGGACCGCCAGCCTATCCCGAAGACGAAGAAGTCCAGAGTTGAAGACTCGGCTCTCCCAGTAATATCGGAGGATGACAGAGGAGCCAACCCCCCCATCGAGTTTAGAATAGTCAAGCATTTTCATTTCCCATTGTGATCAAACTCCTCCGAGAGCTCTTTTATGCATTATCCAAGCATCTTTTCAAAAGAACTTATCCTAATTAACATGGATTACTCTTTGCATGATGGCATGCTTGCCTTGACAAACTGGGGCAAGACCGCGCAAGCATGACCAGGCCGCCGTTCACTTTACGGCACATGATTTATCTCTCGTATCCATAAGCCTAACTTTTAATCTTCTAAACAGGTAGCTCTCAATCACGAGGACTCGAGCCCAAACGCGTTCTCAGGCCCGTATGGAGCACGAACAAGTTGACGCCCGCCTCGGGACTCTGGAAGCACGATTAGACCAAGTGACTCAGATGATGGCCGAAATGAAGGACATGTTCATCGCGGCTAACGCCAGGCCCACTCTACCAGCTGATCTTAACCAAGCTGCAAACCCAAGCACGCCAGCTGGTTCCGACACAGGTGGACCCGCCGGAACGAATGCTGCACCTGGCACTGAGCAGGCTCCAACTGTTGAAGTACCGCCGAGAGCCTCGCCTGTCACCATCAACCTAGAAGGGAAACAGAGTGAGAAGTCTGCCAAGGTCGATGAGGGAGTAAGAAGGATTGCCAAAATCGAGGAATGTCTCACCAGCCAGGGATTTGAGTTGTCAAAATACGATAAAATCATGCCTTTCACCAAGATTGAGGTCCCTGTGGACTACAAGGAGCCGGATTTCTCAAGGAAATATAATGGGACAGGCTGTCCCAAGACCCACCTGAAGTACTACTTGTACAAGATGGCTAAATACTCAGATTACACGCCATTGCTGATCAACATCTTTCAAGAGAGTTTGGCTGGCGCCGCTCTGTCTTGGTACGTGGAGTTAGACATACAAAGATATGACGACTGGGATGAGTTTGTAGGAGACTTTCTATCCCAGTATAAGTTCAATGCGCTGACCGCTCCAACCAGAGAAGACCTGCTGCGGACCGCGAAAGGGAGGACTGAAAGCGTCCGTTTATACGCCCAAAGGTGGAGGGCGCTCGCCACTCAAGTGAAACCGCCCATTCCGGAGGAAGAGTTGGTAGACATCTTTCTGAAAGCACTGCCGTATGACTACTTTGACAAACTAAACACCTCTGGGTGTCAGACTTTCGCGCACTTAATAAAAGTGGCGGAAAGGCACGAGTGGGCTATAAGAGAAAGGCGTGTACCGGAAGTAACTCCGAAGCGACCATTCCCCGCAAAGAAAGAGCGAGAATCTACTGCAGAGGTTGCCTTCGTTTCCAATCCACAAAGAGCCAAAAAGTTCGAAAACTCCACCCCGACCCAGGGGAACACCTCTTGGACGGCCCAGAGGATCTTAGCACCAAGAGGAAGGGGTCCTCCCTCTTTTACCCCGCTCCCAGTCCCGATGTCAAAGTTACTCCCTAAGCTTCTAGACGCAAGGTTGTTAGCCAAGAAGCCGCCGAGGTCAACGCCGCCGAGGTCAACGCCGCCAAGGTTCATAGGTTTCGACGAGAGTCGAACTTGTACATATCACATGGGCGAAAAGGGACATAACATAGACAACTGTCGGACCCTACAATACGACATACAAGCCCTTATCGACAGTGACTTGCTGAAGTTTGATGGAGCAGATCCAAACGTCCAACAGAATCCACTACCTGACCATACCGCAAACGCGGTGTTCAATATAGACCTTGGGAGAAACCTGTACGACTCAGAGGAATCATGCCTAGTCGAATCAATCTGCGTGGTGGAGGGTGTGACCCCGCTGATAATCAACCTTGCTGAGTTCAACCTCGCACAAGAAGATCGTAGCGACATTGAGGTAGAGGCGACAGGGGAGGCCGGCAGTTCTCACAAAGACGAGGTCACACCCTTAGTAATTACACTCCCCGCAGTGGAGACTTACAACCCCAAAGCTGTGCATTGGAATTACGGCACCAGTGAAGTAGATGCCATTACTCGCTCCGGGAGGTGCCTAGTCCAAAAGGAGGGAGAGGTTGAAAAGAAGGGGATAACAGAGGAAGACGCCAAGCAGGTCCTAGCCATCATCAGAACCAGCGAGTTCGAGGTGGTCGAATAGCTGAGAAAGATGCCTGCACAAATCTCGCTCTTGGAACTCTTCAAAACATCTGAGAAGCATCGAAATGCCCTCTTGAAGGTGCTGGACGAGGCCCACGTACCTGAAACAATCAATGAGGCCCAGTTGGAGGACTTCGTGGGGGCAATCCTTTTGAAAGATCAAGTCTCATTTTCAGATGAAGACTTCCCACCTGAGGGACGAGGACACAACAAGGCTCTCTACGTATCAGCAATGTGCCACGACAAACGGGTATCTCGAGTCCTCGTAGATAACGGGTCCGCATTCGACATATGCCCTTTAAGCACGCTCAGAGGCCTCGGGGTGAAAGAAGATTTAATCAAAACCTCGAAGTCCACCATTCGAGCTTTCGATGGGGCTAAAGGCGAGGTAACTGGAGAGATAGAACTACCTGTCCTTGTGGGCCCAACGGAATTCCTGATTAATTTCCAAGTCATGGACATCCCAGCGTCTTCGGGCTTTTGCTGGGAAGACCTTGGATTCACACGGCTGGCGCCGTGCCCTCGAGCTTACACCAGAAAGTCCGGATGGTCGTTAACGACAAACTGATCACCATACACTCAGAGGCTGATCACTTAACGAGCCACATCGACACTATTCCATTGGTGAAACCTTTGTCCGGAGAAGAATCAAGCTTCCGCGCTGCGGAGAGGATGTACATTATGCATGTACCAGCCAGTACAACCATGAGGCCCCCAAATTGCTCTAAATCCTCGATCATGGCGGGAAAAATACTGACGCGGCACGGTTTTATCCCGGGCCTTGGTTTAGGCAAGCACCACCAAGGTATTCAAGAGCCAGTTAGCTTGGCGACAGTAAAGAACCGCCGAGGGCTGGGTTATAAAGGAGAACCGAATCGACATTTCCAACCAGAAGGTTATGGGAGAGGTAGGGGCCGTGGCGGCCACGTCCTAGGGTCGAATACATGGAAGGGCAAGGGAAAGATGTTTGAAACTCCCCTGAGTCGTTTCTTCGATGAGGCGTCTAAGTGGCTGAAGGACGAGAAGGTGGACGTTACAACGGAGGACTCCCAGTTGGCCAGCCTGTTCTTGGAAGATTCTGTCAACGTCATTATCGAGGGAATCGACGACGACGCGTCCGTCATTGAGTAAAGAAATTTCCACCCCCCTCTGATGCATCTGAATATACATCAGATGCCTCGAACTATCACCTTTGTTTTATGTCTTTACGTCAAAATAAAAATAAAAAAAAATAAAAAAAAAATCAAAAATCCCCATAAAATACAAAAATCGGGACGTGGGGGAACCACAAATCAGGTCGATGACGACCCAAATGAGAGAAAAGAAAAGATGCAAAAAAAAGAGTTGAAAAGAAAAGAAAAGCCCTGAGACCTGATTTCCCACACGTCTCCCAGTTTCCAAAATTTTGGGAGGCAAGGATGTCCAATGATATGAGGATTAGCCCCCATCTCACGTTTTCAGTTTTGATCTTTGTTCTTAAAACATCTCCCAAAGAAATGCATCGTCCATGAGCTTTAGCTATTATATGTCAACTGACCATCTTCATGACATTTCAAGCATACCATTCCACACATACATAGCAGGTTGTTAAGTTATCCCAGCTCTCAAAAGGAAGCTACCCTCCATATCGAGGGAGAGGAAGACGATCGGGTCGAGGAGGGAATCAGAGTTGATTGGAAACGCTATGAAGACTCCAAGCCACCCACTGCGGAGGGCACTACCTCGGTGAATTTAGGGACTCCAGAGAATATCAGGGAGGTGAAGATTGGAGAAAGTCTACCGCTGACAGAAGCATCCAGAATAATTGAGCTCCTACGAGAATATCAAGATGTCTTCGCATGGTCATATGCGGATATGCCGGGTTTACACCCTAGTATCGTGGAACACGCTTTTCCAACCGACCCCAGCATCTTGCCCAAGAAGCAGAACCTCAGGCGTACAAAACCCGAATTGGCAAAGAAAATCGAAGAGGAGGTGATGAAGCTCCTCAAAGTGGGGTTCATCGAAGTGATTGCTTACCCAGAATGGATCGCTAATATCGTCCCCGTCATGAAGAAGGACGGGAAGGTCCGAATCTGCGTGGACTACAGAGACTTGAACAGGGCTAGTCCCAAAGACGACTTCCCATTGCCGCACATCGACGTCTTAGTTGATAGCACAGCCGGATTTGAGCGATTCTCATTTATGGATGGGTTCTCGGGCTACAATCAGATCCGCATGAGGGAGGAGGATAAGGCTAAAACATCGTTTATCACGCCTTGGGGCACCTTTTGCTACAAAGTCATGCCATTCGGCCTAAAGAATGCAGGGGCAACTTACCAAAGGGCGATGGTTACCCTATTCCACGATATGATGCACAAGGAGATAGAGGTGTACGTGGACGATATGATAGCAAAATCCAGACATGGCGAAGACCACGCCCTGGTACTAAGGAAATTGTTTGAACGACTCAGGAAATACAAACTGAGGCTGAATCCCGCGAAATGCATATTTGGGGCAAGATCAGGCAAGCTATTGGGGTTCATAGTTAGCAATCGTGGCATCGAGATTGACCCCGCCAAGGTTCAAGCTATCCTCAACCTTGGGGCCCCTTCAACAGTTAAGGATGTAAGAAGCCTCCTGGGTAGGTTAAACTACATCGCCCGCTTCATATCTCACCTTTCAGAGTCAGCTAAGCCACTCTTTAAACTCTTGAAGAAGGATGCCAAAATCAAGTGGGATCACGAGTGCCAGCAGGCTTTCGAGGAGATCAAGGGACATCTGGTCAGTCCGCCAATACTGGTGCCCCCGGTCCCAGGGATCCCCTAACCCTTTACCTCACCATCCACGATGAGTCCCTAGGGGCCTTACTCGCTCAAACAAACCCAAAAGATAGCAAAGAGCGAGCTGTGTATTACCTAAGCAAGAAGTTCACCGCATCAGAGGCAAGGTACCAGGAGGTAGAGAAGATGTGCGTCGCGCTAATCTGGGTACTCCGCAGGCTAAGGCAGTATACCCTTCACCACACCATCCAGTTAGTCACAGAGAGCGACCCAATCAAATACTTGTTAGAAAAGCCGTCATTGATAGGGAAGCTGGCCAAGTGGCAGGTGCTCCTTTCTGAGTTTGATATAAGGAGCTCAAACCAGAAGTCAGTAAAAGGGCGAGCCATTGCTGACATGCTAGCCGAGAATTCCCAAGGCCACGATGCCCTTGAGGAGGAGGAGAATAAGGCGGAAGGCCACGTTCTGACACTCTCGGACGACAAATGGACCATGTATTTTGACGGCGCGGTCAATTTAGCTGGGGCAGGAACCGGAGCCGTCCTCATATCTCCAGATGGCCAACACTACCCCGTGGCCGCAAAGCTGACATTTCCATGCACCAATAACGTGGCTGAGTATGAAGCATGCATCCTTGGTTTGCAGCTCGCCGCTAACTTGAAAGCGCGGAAGTTACAAGTCTATGGAGATTCAATGCTAATCATCCTCCAGACCCAAGGAGAATGGAAAACTAGGGACTTCAAGCTCATCCCGTACCATAAATTCCTGGAGGAGACGATCAAAGAATTCGAAGTAATTGATTTCGAGTATCTGCCGAGGAAGCAAAATCACTTCGCAGATGCGTTGGCTACTTTGGCCTCTATGCTTCAAGTAGCGAACGGCATAGACATTGAACCGTTGCGCATAGGCATCACCCGAGAACCTGCACATTGCATGGTAATTGAGGAGGGATTCGAGGACCTACCGTGGTATCATGACATAAAGAACTACCTGGCCAAAAGGGAATTCCCTCCGGGTGCTCAAGCAGGAGACAGGAAATACATTGCAAAGATGGCGGGCAAGTTCTTCCTCAGTGGCCCAACTCTCTACAAGAGGTCTTATGACTCGGTCCTCCTCAGGTGCGTAGACGCCAATGAAGCTAGGTCGCTTATGATCGAAATACACGAGGGGGAATGTGGCCCGCACATGAACGGCCATCTTCTCGCCAAGAAAATCATGCGACTAGGTTATTTCTGGATGACACTAGAGTCAGATTGTAATCAGCACGTGAGATCATGCCATCAGTGCCAAGTGTATGGAGACAGGATCAATGCGCCCCCGAACGAGCTTCATCAAATGTCCGAGGCCTGGCCTTTCTCAATGTGGGGCATAGACATGATAGGGCCAATCAACCCTAAGGCCTCGAACGGACACAGATTCATACTGGTAGCGATAGACTATTTCACCAAATGGATTGAGGCTGCGTCATATGCTAACGTGACTGCGAAGAACGTGGCTAAATTCATCAGGCGGGACATCATCTCAAGATATGGGACCCCTCAAGCAATCGTGACTGATAATGGTTCGAACCTAAACAACGAAACGGTGGACAACCTTCTGAGCAGTTTCAATATCCACCATCTCAATTCATCGCCTTACCGACCCCAAATGAATGGAGCAGTGGAAGCGGCAAACAAGAACATCAAGAAGATATTGGCTAAAACGGCAGAGAATTACCGTGATTGGCATGAAAGACTACCTTACGCACTGATGGCGTACCGAACTTCGATCCGAACTTCTACAGGGGCAACGCCCTACTCCCTAGTATACGGTATGGAAGCGGTCCTGCCAATTGAAACTGAAATCCCATCGTTAAGAATTTTGTCCCACGTCGAGCTCAGTGAGGCGGAATGGGTACAGCAAAGGCACGAACAGCTGAACTTGATAGACGAAAAGCGTCTAAAGGCAATTTGCCATGGCCAAGCATACCAGAAAAGAGTCGCCAGAGAATTCGACCGTAAAGTTCGACCGCGAGTGTTTGCGACTGACGACCTGGTCGTCAAGAAGATCCTCCCAAATATGTCGCACCCAGGGGGCAAGTTTACCCCAAATTACGAAGGACCATATGTGGTTAAGAAGGCCCTACCTGGATGGGCCTTAATTCTTGTAAACATGGATGGAGAAGAGCTAGGACACCCTGTAAACGCCGATGCAGTCAAGAGGTACTATCCATAAACGAGCCAGCGAGGAGGTCGTTGACGCCAAAAGCCATGGAAGAAAACAACTTGCCGACGTAGGGTGCAAAAAGAAATATCAGTTTCAGGGGGGGGGGGCTGCCAAGAATTGGAACCTTGGAAAATAGCGTAGAATACATCCAAAAGCATGAATGAATCTCCTCCAGTGCAAATCCTAGAGAAGGATTCATTGCCAACCAGAGGGAGGGATCATGGCCACAAGATAGATGGCCAACTTCTGCAAGCAGCACATTTGTGTTCAAACGGAAACACAAAACAGAATAAGGCGGTATCGTTCTAATCTATCTTGAATTTTGGAATACAAACTGACACATAATTCCCGTCTTTGACAGGGGCTCGCCATCTAGGCGAAACAGGTTTTCACATCCCATGTATTACCCGTTGGAACCCATGACCAAGGGTAGGATGTATCGTTCCAATTTTTGAAAAATTCATGAACGTACAATAACATGTTTCTTCCGCATTTTCAGGGATCTCCAGCCGCGGGGGACAGGTAAGTATCTCTCTCCTCAACCCATTGAAAATGTTGAATAAAAAATAATAGAGAAGAAAAGAAAAGCTTTCAGAATCTAATGTCTAGAAAAGACATAGAATTCAAACTTCATTGACACTCATGCTTTAAAACAGGAGGTTGTCTAAACATGAATGGAACATGCATGTGCATCACAAAACCCCATTGACGGGTAAAATTTTTGGAGAAAATGAAAGATTTTTCCAATCAAAGGTTGTTCAAAACTTTCAAAAGGACGTTTTCTCAAAAGACGAGAGGCAAAGCCTAATCTAAACACGTCCTACACACACACTTGAGAGAAGAGTGGAGCGAATCGGATAGCAGAGTCTGGACCTATGGAAGTAGGGATCATTCGCAGTAATTACATGGATCGGGACGACAGAGGCATTCGTTTCATATCCCCAAACACAACAGGTGACTATTGACAACCCCTTTGAACGGCGGTTTCCATTCTCAACCCTGCCAAGAAACACCCCACATCGGGGCAAGAACGAAAGTGAGTCCAGCAGCATCAGGAGAAAATGGTTAGAGATTTTCTTGCTCGGACTAACATTAATCTTTGTGTGTTGTTTATATGGTAATCCAAGTGCCATAGGATGACGAGAAGCATTCATTTCTCTATCCCACACACCATATCCTTTGCACAGCCAAGTTGAGCCTGCAAATTCATTTCAAGAACCCGTTGGTGGTCATTGCAAGTCCCAAGACGGATGCATCATCACTTCAGAAACGGAAGAGTTCAAGACTTAGGGTTTGCAAAGAAATCCCTAAGATAATGCTTAAAGTTGTTAGACCTTTGGTCACATGTCTAACACGATCTCCCGAAGTTGAGAAAAAGTGGGATTTCAAAAGAAAAAGGAAAAGGAAAAGATGAGGAAAAAGCCCCCAGCATCAAGAAAAAGCAAAGTGCCTGGTAAAAGCAAGGCCGATGCTTGGGTGAACAATTTGTATCAATCCCCCAGTGAAACCTGTTTGAAAAGGGGAGGGAAAAATCTAAAAGGAGTCAGATTCAAAAAACTACTCCTCAAACAGTGTCAAGCGCGGAGCAAAGACGCAAACAGAGTTGTCAGCCTCTTAATGCAGCCGGAGACGCTCTCATAGGAATTTGTGCACACCTCAAAAGTGGTCGTGCACCTCGAAAATTGAAGATGCAGAATGGAAAAGACAGGTGGCAAATTTGCAATGATCACCAATGTCAATCCCTTCACAAATTCTGGGCAAAAAACAAGCCTTTTCTCGGTCCCCAATCCCACCAAAGTTACAACCCTGAAACAGTATTCTCTGATTAAGACACTTGGGTTAACATATAGCTTAGCTCGAAGAGGTACGAGCAAGACTATTTCTTTCTCATTTTGCAGGGTTCTTGACTTGTAAATCCGGAGCAGATGATGAAAGCTTTTGTTCAATGGCCTTGACTCAAAAAAAGAGTCCCCCTTGCAGACCAATATCCAAGCCCAACATTACGGTCCCGTGGAAGACCTCCCGACCGATCAAAATGTATGCGCTGCGAATGAGCCTAAAACCTAGGCACAGGTTAGTAGGGAACTGAGTGCGTCCCTTATAAAAAACCACTATCGCAAAACAGGTGAGAAGACCTCCTCGTCGAGAAATATTCCAATTGATGTTTTGAACAAACTCTTCCTGGAATTTTCAAATTATTTGATCCAGATTTTCCGTGCAAGGGATTTGTGATCACATTTGCATGTTGCAAGAATGCTTTGGAAGACCTCCAGCATCAAAATGCACATTTCATGATTAAACTAAAGTCATACGGCTTCGGCAAGTGGCCAGCCATCGTCTTCCCAGAGATTACTAACATTTTCTTGGTGAAGAAAGATATTTCAGGCTCAAATTTCTGCAGGATACCTAGAGAACCCAGCTCCCAGAATGTCGCCTCAACAGACTCAATGGTAGACACCGCCTGAAGGGTCAACCAATGGTAGAAACCGCCTGAAGGGTCAACTCAAAGGTAGATACCGCCTGAAGGATCAAATCATGGTAGAAACCGCCTGAAGGGTCAAATCATGGTAGAAACCGCCTGAAGGGTCAAACCAAAGGTAGAAACCGCCTAAAGGGTCAAACTATGGTAGAAACCGCCTGAAGGGTCAACTCATGGTAGAAACCGCCTGAAGGGTCAACTCATGGTAGAAACCGCCTGAAGGGTCAAACCAAAGGTAGAAACCGCCTGAAGGGTCAACTCATGGTAGAAACCGCCTGAAGGGTCAACTCATGGTAGAAACCGCCTGAAGGGTCAAACCAAAGGTAGAAACCGCCTGAAGGGTCAACCAAAGGTAGAAACCGCCTGAAGGGTCAATTCAATGGTAGAAACCGCCTAAAGGGTCAAACTCATGGTAGAAACCGCCTGAAGGGTCAACCAAAGGTAGAAACCGCCTGAAGGGTCAACTCATGGTAGAAACCGCCTGAAGGGTCAACCAAAGGTAGAAACCGCCTGAAGGGTCAAACAAAGGTAGATACCGCCTGAAGGGTCAACTCAAAGGTAGATACCGCCTGAAGGGTCAAATCATGATAGGAAATCGAGCAATCCCATCGGACGTGGAAAACCTCCGTTTTGGGAACCTTTTCAAAATATCAAACAGTCCTAGCATGACGAGGAGAACCCTCGTCCTAGGACCCCTTTTCAAAAGTCAGGCAGTCTCATCAGATGTGGAGAAACCTCGTCATGAGACCCCTTCCTAGAAAAACAGGTAATCTCATCAGGCGTGGAGAAACCTCATCATAGGACACCTTTTCAAAATTCAGGTAATCTCAACAGGCGTGGAGAAACCTCGTCATGAGACCCCTTCCCAGAAAAACAGGTAATCTCATCAGACGTGGAGAAACCTCGTCATGGGTCCCCTTTTCAAAATTCAGGTAATCTCATCAGGCGTGGAGAAACCTCATCATGGGACACCTTTTCAAAATTCAGGTAATCTCATCGGACGTGGAGAAACCTCGTCATGGGACCCCTTTTCAAAAGAACAGGTAATCTCATCAGGCGTGGAGAAACCTCGTCATGAGACCCCTTTTCAAAATTCAGGTAATCTCATCAGGCGTGGAGAAACCTCGTCATGGGACCCCTTTTCAAAAGAACAGGTAATCTCATCAGGCGTGGAGAAACCTCGTCATGAGACCCCTACCAGAAAAACAGGTAATCTCATCGGACGTGGAGAAACCTCGTCATGGGACCCCTTTTCAAAAGAACAGGTAATCTCATCAGGCGTGGAGAAACCTCGTCATGAGACCCCTTTTCAAAATTCAGGTAATCTCATCAGGCGTGGAGAAACCTCGTCATGGGACCCCTTTTCAAAAGAACAGGTAATCTCATCAGGCGTGGAGAAACCTCGTCATGAGACCCCTACCAGAAAAACAGGTAATCTCATCGGACGTGGAGAACCCTCGTCATGAGACCCCTTTCCAAAAATCAAAAAATCCCCTTGGACTTGGAGAACCCTTGTCTCGGGAACCTTTTCAAAAGATCAAACCATCCCAGCGGACGTGGAAAACCTCCGACTCGGGACTCCTTCTTAGAAAAACAGGTAATCCCATCGGACGTGGAAAACCTCCGTTTTGGGAACCCTTTCAAAAATCAGAAAATCCTATTGGACTTGGAGAACCCTTGTCCTGGGAACCTTTTCAAAAGATCAAACTGTCTCGCCGGACGTAGAAAACCTCCGACTCGGGACTCCATTTCAAAAATCAGGTAATCCCATCGGACGTGGAAAACCTCCGTTTTGGGAACCATTTCAAAAATCAGGAAATCCCGCTGGACTTGGAGAACCCTCGTCCTGGGAACCTTTTCAAAAGATCAAACTGCCTCGCCGGACGTAGCAAACCTCCGACTGAGAAAACCCCCCTGGCCCCGCTAGTCAGCGCCATGGGATCCCCTTTGAAACCAAAAATATCCCCTCTGTCACCGCTAGTCAGCGTCATGGGATCCCCAAAACATGGGGTGCTCGATAAATCTTTCTGTGAGTGTTTCCTGTCAGTAGCCGGGAAAGGTTTTCGAGGAATAAAGCCTGGGATTGTGTGTCAGAAGCTACGAGGGCCTATATTAAAAAAAAACAAACAAAACAAACAAAAAAAACAAAACAAAACAAAACAAAACAAAACAAAACAAAACAAAAAAAGAAGAAAAAAAAGGGGGAACAAGCCCCTCCTTTTTCCGGCATCCTGAGTGCGCAGTGATAAAACCTCAGACTCCGCATGCGCAGGACCCAATGGGCAGACTTCAGGTAAGCCGCTCTCCCTCAGGCCCACGTTCGAATTGCAAGAGTAAACCGGTGATTAATTTGAGCATTCATCAAGGACTTAAGGGTTCGATGTCATAGCATTTCTTTTCCCCAGTCGAGTCGGTTAAGATTCAGGTGTCATTTTGTCTTTGAAAGCAACCTCTGACGAGCTCACTCTCAAAGAGGGGCAGCTGTTGACACCTGATTTTTGACTATCTTTTATTATAGTTTTAATTTCTAAAATTAATTAAAAATAGCAAAAAAGATCAAAAAATTGCAAAATCAACTTTGGAAGCCTTACCCTAGCCTTAGGAACCAATTTTGAACAAAAAATATTTTTTGTATTTTTTAATATTTTTTGGAATTTATTTAATTATTAAAATACCCAAAAAATCAGAAAAAATACCATCCGTGGTCAGACAATTATACAAAAATATTCAGAAATTTTATTTTAATTTCCTCTTCAATATTTGCACTTTTTATAAGGGAAATTTAGCTCGGTTCATGGGGTTCCTTCACAAACCTAATCCCGAACCGGGCCTAAAAAATCCTTTTCGAGTCTTTTAATTTTCAATTCTCGATTTTTATAAGCTATGACATTGGACTCTAAAGTATTGAAATTCAATTGGGTCAATTTGCCCTCCAATTTGATCAATTTTAGCCAAAAGGGCTTAATTGCATAAAAATCTTTCAATTTAGTCCCCGGTTTTACAATTTGTGAAATTAAATTTCACACGGGCACACCCACTAAAATTAAACACCTCTACCCTATAGTTTTCATCATGAGGAATCCATTGGTGGTATCATTTTTGATTAATTCGATCGTTTGGCCCCTCAATTTGGCGAAATTCGCTTTCGGATCCTAGGGACAATTTGGGGTTTTCATAAAATTTCAATCAATTGGTTCACGAAAATACCCTTATTTGATAGAAAATATGTCAAGGAATCCGATTATGCCATCAATTTCATGAAAATAGGTCGAATCGGGGCTCAATTTGAGCGATTTGGTCGAACCGGGCCGGTCGGGTCAGACCCGACCCGACCCGACCCGGTCCGACCGGGTCTGCAACTAAGTTGCAGACCCGCGTGCGGCAGAGAGGCAGGGGAAGACAGGGCATGTGGAGGCGTGCGTTTTGGGGAGAAGCAAAAGCAGAACGAGCGTGGGGGACATGAGTGGAGACCCATGCTCGCGTTCTGGGCTGGGGGCGGGCGTCGAGGTCGCCGGTCGGCCACGAAACAGGCCGGGGAATCTCGGTTTATACCGAGTTCGAAGAGAGAGAAAGGGGGGACTTGGGCAGAGCGAGTTCGAGCGAGAAGGACTTGGGGGGAGCTCGAGAGAACTTGAAGCAAGACCGTCCGAGCAGCCGCAGTCACCGGCGACGCCCGAAACAGGTCGGTATCTCCTCCGATCTCCATCTTTCTCTGCGCACACCAAGTGTTTGATGAAATGCCCGAACGAGCCTCGAATGTTTTAGCTCTCGGTCGTGCTCGACCCGAGCTCTATTTGTGCGGTTCTAACCTTTAAACTACACTAGAACTATCCCTAAGTCTTGTGTGACCTTCGTTTTGCATCGGAAACCGCCGAGAGCGGCGGTCCGAGCTTCGCCGGCCGCGGTCCAAACCGGGAGCTTGGCGAGGGGATTTCGGCGGCCGCCGAGCCTTAGGCGGCCTCAGGTATGTCCCTATGGCTTCTTTGGTTGATGTCTGAATGATTAGAACGGAGTTTGAGTAGAGTAATTTTCTTCGCGAAATAGTTCGCCGGCGCCGGTTCGGTCGAAGCTTCGTCCGGCCGTTTTCCGACGATAGACCTTTCATGTTAGTGTTGTACGATGATGCTGGTAGTGTAGGGAACCTAATGCTGAAAAATGGGCGAGAAAACACTGAGTTTTGACACCATTTCGCGTTTTTCCGGCGACCTCGCCGGAATTTTTACTGTTCCGGCGAGGCGCCGGTCATCTTCTCCGGCGGCGGTTGCCCGGTCAACCGGTCAACGACTGACGTGGCCGGCCACGTAGGCGCCACGTCAGCCGGGTGGGGGCCGACCGTTTATTTTCAAAGCAACGAAATGGACGGCCCGGATCGTGACACGTGTCACGATCCTGGAATTTTGGGAAATAAAAAAAATGATTTTCGGATAAAATAAATGATTTTCAGAAAATTAAATAAATTCGATCCGATGGACAAGAACGTGCCAAGTGGCCTTCTGTGGATCGTCCGATCTCGTCCTAAATCGGACGCACCACGATTGGACACGTGGAATGGTTCTGATCGTCCGATTTGAGGTTTTCCTAAAAAAGGAAAATAAATTGATTTTTGATCTGACGGTTATAATCGAGCCACGTGTTTCTCTCTGGAACGTCCGATCTAGTGGAAGATCGGACGCACAGGAGGAAGCCACGTGGCGCATTGAGAGCCGCCGGATCCGGGGAATTTCGGATAATTAAATAAAATAGATAAAAAAATCAAAAAAATTGTTAAAAAATAAAAAAAAAATATTTAAAAATATAAAACGGCGTCGTTTTAGGCCGGTTTCGACCCCTAGGGTCGGGCCGGGCGCCCGAGAGGCGTGGGCCGGGTTTGACCCGGCCCGGAAAATATTTTTAAATATTAAAAAAATTCAGAAAATAATAAAAAATAATAAAAAATTCAAAAAATCAATAAAAAAAATAGAAAATTCATAAAAAATTCAAAAAATTCGGAAAATTCAGAAAAATTCTAAAAAATTCCAGAAAATAGGAAATGGCCACATTCAACTGGCCACGACCTGTTTCGGGTCGCTCGACCCCCGATCTTTTCAGAAATGACGGTTTTGCCCTTCCGGCAAACCGTCTTCCAAAAAATTCTAAAAATCCAGGAAAATCCCAAAAAAATAGGAAATGGCCACAAACAACTGGCCAAGGCTCATTCCGGGTGTTTTGAACCCCGACCCTTCTTAAAATGACGATTTCGCCCTTTGGGCGAATCGTCTTCCAAAAATTGAAGAAAAGTCAAGAAATTCCAAAAAAAATCTCAAAAATGGGAAATGGCCACAATCAACTGGCCATGGAATATTTTGGGTAATTCGGTATCCAAACCTTCCAAAAATGACAATTTTGCCCTTCGGGCTAATTGTCCCCGAATCTTTCCATTTTACCCCTAGCCCTAAATCACATCTTCCCTAAGCCTTTATGGCTATACTAGGAGGCCAATGATTGAAATTGGTGTGCATTGACATGATTTATTTATGCACTTGATTGCGCTTTCATTATATTGACTGTGGTTTGATAGGACCAGCCTTCCAACCTGCATGAAACCCTGACTCATATCACCCAAAAATGCGCCTGCATGAACTCTTAGTTAGGAAAATCACTCACGTTAGGTACCGAAAGGGCGTTGGTAATGACACCGACGTAACCAAGTCCCCGAACCCAAAATCTCTGGTTCCGTAGAACTGATCGATCTCTCCCAATCGGTCAGTAAGGTTTCCGGTCTACCCTCCAAGAAAGACCGGTGGCGACTCCAAATGCATGAACAAGTTGCACATGCCACCACGACCACACTAAGGTCGAAAGCGATCGACTTTTATCGTCGAATCCCTCAAAAGACATACTCCCGCCGCGATTTGGTATGGGCCTGGGAGGGCCCGCGCCGATCCTAAGGCCCGCGATCCACATTTCAGAGTGGGGGCCGCGATCGGTAATCCATTAGCCGCGTCCGATTTTCGGACGGGTCGCGACACTGAGGAAGATGCCCGCTCAGATATCCCTGCTAGACCTATTCATCAATTCAGAGAAGCACAAGGACGCACTATTGAAGGTACTCAATGAAGTACATGTCCCTGAAACAATCAATGAGGTACAACTAGGGGACTTTGTAGGAGCAATTCTCTTAAAAGATCAGTTGAGCTTCTCTGACGAGGACTTCCCTATGGAAGGAAGAGGGCACAACAAAGCCTTATACATCTCTGCCCAATGTAACGGCAAAAGAGTGGCACACGTATTGATCGATAATGGATCAGCCTTTAACATCTGTCCTTTGGCTACCATAAAGAGGCTGGGAATCAAGGAAGAGATGATCAAGACATCCAAGACAGCTGTGAGAGCATTCGACGGCATGAGGAAGACTGTAGAAGGAGAGATCGAGCTTGACGTATTCATCGGCCCGACAAAGTTCTCTATAAACTTTCAAGTAATGGATCTGCCCAGTGCATTTGGATTCTTGCTAGGAAGACCTTGGATCCATACAGCAGGAGCTGTCCCTTCGAGCCTGCACCAAAAAGTACGTTTCGTTGTAGATGGGAAGGTGATTACCGTACATGGGGAAGTTGACCTCCAGGCATACCAGAACAGTGCCATTCCCTATATTGAGCCTGAAGAGAAAACTGAAGCGAGCTATCACTCCTTAGAGTTGGTAGCAACAGTTCATACCCCAGTAGGGTCGAAGTTGAAAACTCCCTACATCTCAGAAGCCAGTCTTCTACCAGCTAAGATGCTGCTGGCATACGGGTTCAATCCTGAAAAAGGCCTAGGCAAACATAATCAGGGTATAAATGCCCCGTTACAGTTGAAGGCTAATCCACATAAAATGGGCTTGGGGTACCAGAAGTATCCCATGAATGATTCTGTCCCGAAAACAACAGGCCGAGGCCGAAGCAAAAGCCTGGGACGCCGTGGAGGCGAAAACAGCCCGAATAGCTCATTCATCGGTTCTCCAACCTGGAAGGGAAGGTCTCGAATGTTCAAGAATCCCTTAAATACCTACTTCGACCAGAACTCCAAATGGCTATCTGAAGAAGGTATCACTTCGCCGATGGAACCAGATCTGACAAATCCTTTTCTCGAAGATGACTCTGTGAATGTCGTCATGGAGTGGTTGGACAGTGAAGCCACTTCTTCTGAGTAAATAGACTCTTCCTTCATCTTTAAATACTGTGTTTAGAACTTTCTGCATTTCATTGTATTTTCTTTCCTTATTGAACGCATAAGAAAACGCCTTTGGATCTCCGGCCGTTGGTCCAAATAGCACATCTTGTAACGCGGCCCATTTCGCATTCAATAAAACCACGCATGTTTTGTTAAGGACATATGGAACCACAAATCAGCCCGATGATGATAATGGTCTTCCATATAGAAGCTTGAGGCCTGATTTGCCATATGATTCCTAATCTTCAAAAGATTTTCAAGGGGCCAGGATATCCAATGACATGAGGATTAGTCCCATCTGTACCTACATCTATTTCGAAAAACTTTTTCAAAAAGACTTTACATAAGCATGCATGCCATTTTTACTGAGCACAAACTAACCATACTCATGACATTTCAGGCATATCATCTCAAACATGCATACCAGGTTGTTGCAAAATTCGGATCCCTCCATTAACCACTCCTATAACATTGAGGAAGATGAAGACGAGGATTACGCGTCTATCCGTAGGGATTGGAACACCTTTGAAGAATCAAAGCCTCCTACCTCAGAAGAACCAATTGTCATTAATTTGGGAGACACCGTGAACGTCAAAGAGGTCAAGATCGGCGGACACCTATCCCGTGATGAAAGGCTCGAGTTCACCAAGCTACTAAAAGAATATCAAGACATCTTCGCATGGTCTTACGCGGATATGCCAGGCCTTGATCCTAAGATTGTGGAACATGCATTGCCCACGGATCCTGGCATCAAACCTGTCAAACAAGGCAGTAGGCGGATGAAAGCCGAGTTAGAAGACAAGATTAAGGAAGAAGTCATGAAACTCCTTAGGGTAGGCTTCATTGAAGCTATCCCATATTCATACTGGGTTGCAAATATAGTCCCCGTCATGAAGAAAGACGAAAAAGTTCGGATCTGCGTAGATTATCGAGATCTGAATAGAGCAAGCCCAAAAGATGATTTTCCACTCCCCCACATTGATGTATTAGTGGATAGTACGGCGGGTTATGAATTATTCTCATTCATGGATGGATTCTCGGGATACAACCAAATCTCCATGAAACAAGAAGACAAACCCAAGACTGCATTTACCACACCATGGGGGAATTTTTGCTACAAAGTCATGCCCTTTGGATTGAAAAACGCCGGGGCTACCTACCAGAAGGCTATGGTCACGTTATTCCATGATATGATCCACAAAGAGATTGAAGTATATGTTGATGACATGATCGCTAAATCCAAGAAAGGACAAGATCACATACAGGTATTAAGAAAATTATTTGAGCGCCTGCGCAAATACAAGTTAAAGCTGAACCCTAACAAATGCGTGTTTGGGGCAAGATCCGGGAAACTCCTTGGATTCATAGTCAGCAACAGGGGCATTGAGATTGATCCCTCAAAAATCCAGGCCATCCACGATTTATCAACTCCATCCACAGTAAAGAAGTGAGAAGCCTTCTAGGGAGATTGAACTATATTGCCAGGTTCATCAATCAGCTGTCTGATGTGGCTAAGCCAATCTTCAAATTGCTTAAGAAAGGCGCGAAAATAACGTGGGACGCCGAGTGCAGCAAGGCATTCCAAATGATCAAAAACTATTTGATCACACCACCGGTGCTTGTGCCACCAATTCCCGGTCACCCATTGACCTTATACCTGACCATACGACAAGAGTCCTTGGGAGCCTTACTTGCCCAGACAAGCCCGATAGATGGAAAAGAGAGGGTCATTTATTACCTGAGTAAGAAATTCACGCCATCTGAAGCAAAATATATACCAGTTGAAAGGGCCTGCGTAGCAGCAGTATGGGTACTACGAAGACTAAGGCAGTATACCCTACATCATCACATTCAGCTCATAACAGAGAACGACCCCGTCAAATACCTCTTGGAGAAACCCGCTTTAATTGGGAAACTGGAAAAATGGCAAGTAATGTTGTCTGAATTTGACATTAAATGTTCTCCGCAGAAGTCGGTAAAAGGAAGAGCTATAGCGGACATGCTGGCAAAAAACTCATCGAGCACTGAATCCCCTGAAGTAACAAACACAGAAGGCCGAATTCTGAACTTAGCAGAGGATAAGTGGATCATGTATTTCGATGGTGCTGTTAACCTATCAGGGGCAGGCACTGGGGCAGTACTGATATCCCCAGATGGTCAACATTACCCTGTCGCGGCAAAGATAACTTTCCCTTGTACCAACAATATTTCAGAATATGAGGCGTGCATTCTGGGTCTACGACTGGCCCTTTCTATGGAGATACCTAGGTTACAAGTCTTTGGAGATTCCATGCTCATTATTCTACAGACACAAGGGGAGTGGAAGACGAAAGATGCAAAACTCATCCCCTACCATGAATACCTTGAAGAATTGATATTCAAGTTTGAAGAAGTGTCATTCGAGTACCTATCAAGGTCTCACAACCAATTCGCAGATGCATTAGCCACCCTAGCCTCGATGTTACAAACGATTGAAGGGTTAGATATAGAACCTCTGAGGATCGGCATTGTTGAAAAGCCAGCTTATTGCATGCTAATCGAAGAGGAATGTGATGGAGAGCCATGGTACTATGACATCAAGAATTACCTCTTGAAAAGGGAATTCCCTGAAGGATGCCAATCAGGAGACCGAAAATACATAACCAAGATGGCCAGCAAGTTCTTCCTCAATGGACAAATTCTATACAAGAGATCGTTCGATTCCACTCTACTGAGATGTGTAGATGCCAAAGAAGCAAATATTCTCATGAAAGAAATTCATGAAGGTGCGTGTGGGCCTCACATGAACGGCCACCTCCTTGCCCGGAAGATCATGCGGCTAGGTTATTATTGGATCACCATCGAATCAGACTGCTGTCAGCACGTCCGGTCATGCCACCAATGCCAAATATACGGGGATAAGATTAACGCACCCTCGAACGAACTACACCAAATGTCTGAAGTTTGGCCTTTCTCTATGTGGGGGATAGACATGATATGGCCTATTAATCCTATGGCTTCGAATGGTCATCGCTTCATCTTGGTAGCGATTGATTACTTCACCAAATGGGTAGAAGTCAGTTCTTACAAGAATGTCACTGCAAGAAATGTGGCAAGATTTGTCAAAAGAGATATCATATCCCGGTATGGTACCCCTCAAGCGATCATCACAGATAATGGGTCCAACCTAAACAACAAGATTGTCGATGGTCTGCTGGATCACTTTAGCATTAGGCATCTGAATTCATCTCCTTACCGCCCACAGATGAATGGGGCAGTGGAAGCCGCCAATAAAAACATCAAGAGAATCTTGGCTAAAACAGCAGAAAACTACAGGGATTGGCACGAAAGGCTGCCCTTCGCCTTGATGGCTTACCGAACGTCGATCAGGACTTCTACAGGGGCAACTCCCTATAGTTTGGTATATGGGACAGAAGCAGTTCTACCAGTAGAAGTTAAGATTCCCTCTTTGAGAATCTTATCCGAAGATAAACTCTCTGGGTCAGAGTATTTCAAGCACAGATATGAACAGCTGAATTTAATAGACGAGAAACGTCTTAAAGCCATTTGCCATGGACAAACTTACCAGAAGAGGGTAGCCAGGGCGTTCAATCGAAAGGTCAAGACCAGAAAATTCGAAATAAATGACTTGGTAATTAGGAAAGTTTTGCCAAGTACTACCCATCCAGGGGGAAAATTCACTCCAAATTACGAAGGCCCCTACATTGTTAAGAAGATCCTCACGGGAGGAGCATTAATTCTTGTAAACTTCGAGGGAGAAGAATTGGGGCACCCTGTGAATTCAGATGCTGTGAAGAAATATTACCCTTGAAATAAAATCAGATTCCGGTCATATGCCCTGCCTCGAATTGAGCCTACTCTCCATGATAGTCTTTGCATAAGCATGTCATGCATCTATGCATACATTAGCATGTGTTCAATATTGCAGGATCCAAGGAAGCAGGGTCGCGATAAGTTGGAACGCATGATCAAGGAGACCTAACGTCATGGTGGTCAGGTGCACGTCTTCTTCTCCAAAGACTGAGAATTTTAAGAAATTTTAGAACAACTTAACTATCATGTGTTTTTAAGAAAAATGCAGATTTTCGCGAATCTATCCACTTCCATTGGAATGCATGATCAAGGGTAAGGTGTATCGTTCTAATTTTCTGAAATTCGAGAGCATACACTGACACATTCCTTTTATGTTTTTCAGGAATCCCTAGCCGCGCTGGGCAGGTAAGTATTCCTTCCCTAATCTTTTAGGTTTACAAGACTGTCGGAATCCTTATTGATAGAATTTGAAGGCTTCTTGGAATCTAGCATGTATTCAAACCTCATGTCTAGAAAGACGCAAAATTCTCATGGTCATGTCATTGGCATTCATGTTTAAACTTGGAGGTTATCCGAACATGATTGAAATATGCATTGTGCATCATAAATCCCCTTGGAGGGTAAGTTTTGGAGAAAGCAAAATGAACTCTTCCAAACAAAAGTTGTTTAAATCATTCAAAGGGATGTTTCCTCAGACACGAGGCAAGCCTGGTCCAAACACGTCCCATACACACTTAAGAGATAAGTGGAATGGTAAAGATAGCGAGACCTTAACCTACGGACGTAAAGGGTTATTCGCAATGATTACATGGATTGAGACGACGGAGGCATTCGTTTCTCTATCATAAACACTACAGGTGACCATTGATAACCATTTGAACGACGATTTCATTCTATACCCCTGTCAAGAACCACCCCACAGTGGGGCAAACTGGAGGTACGTCCAGAGGTATCAGGAAGTAAATGGTTAGAAGTTCTCTTGCTCAGACTTGCATCAATCTTCGTGTGTTGCTTGTCATTTTAACTTCTATGGTAATTCAGGTGCTTTAGGATGACGAAAAGCATTCGTTTCTCTATCCTATACACTTTTACCCTTCGCACTGCCCAATTGAGCCTATACGTTCATTTCACAAACCCGTTGGTGATCATTGCATATTCCAAGGTGGAAACGACGTCACTTCAAGAGCGGAAGAGTTCAAAAACACAGGATTTGTGAAAAATTCCTAGATTAATGTTCGAGTGCTGAGATTCAAGCTATACATCTAGCACATTCATTTGAAAATTTTGATCCCCAAAAGAAAAGAAAAGATGGGGTCTCAAAAAAGAGAGAAGAGAAAAATTTGATCTTGGGCATCAAGAAAAAGCAAAGTGCCTGGTAAAAGCAAGGCCAATGCCCATCCAAATACTTGTACACTTGTGAATTATGTGTTTAATCTTGTAAATGCCAAAAGGGGGCATGATACCTTTGTATAGGTCACTAGTAAGAAAAATTCCAAGGGAGCTAGACTGCGAAAGATGCTCCCAAATCATGTCACACTCAGATGACGAAAGTGTAGACAAGATGTTAACGCCGTCTTGACATGAGAGAGACGTTCTCTAAAGACAAATATGCACTTCAAAGACCAAAGACGCTCTTTGGACGAGAAGGGACAAGATCGGCGGCAAACCTGCAGTGATCACCAATGTTAGACCCTCCACGTATTCTGAGCCAAAAACAAGCCTTTTTGGTCCCCAAACCTACCTACGTTACAACCCTGAAGAGCCTTTTCAGATTAAGGCACATGGATTGACATAGGGTTTAATGTCTAAGCTTAGCTCGAAGAAGTTCGAGCAAGATTATTTCTCTCTCATTTTTGCAGGTTTCTTGACTTGTAAACTCGGAGCAGACATTGAAGACTCCTCTTCAAAAGCCTTGACTTGCACGCAAGTTCCCCTTTGAAAACCGTTGACCGAGCCCAACATTACGGTCCCTTGGAAGTCCTCCTGATCGATCGAGGTGTATTCACTGCGAATGATCCTGAACCCTGGGCGCAGGTTTGATAGGAAGTTCGAGTGCATTCTTGGTAAAAGACCATTACCTCAAAACGGTGAGAAGTCCTCTTTGATGAGAATACTCCGTTGGACATTTTAACCAAACTCTTTTGGTAATTTCAGATTGTTTGATTCAAACCTTCCCCGCAAGGAACTTTTGATCACTCCCGTATATTGCAAGGTGTTTTGGATAACCTCCAACCTCGTAATGCATTCATTGAAATTTTTTCATGACTATGTTATAAGTCATAAAGTGCTGTCAGTCTGACATCAGATATCATTTAAAGACCATTGATGTGTCTTTAATAAAAAATTTTAGATTGGAGCTTCAGCAAGATTCTTGATGACTTCAGCTCCTAAAATAGCTTGTATCACTCTTGGTGAGAAACGTTTAACATGTCTAAACTTCTGCAGAATTCTTGGCAATCCCAGATCTCAGAAGAGCACAACTTCTCTTGGAATCACGGTAACCCCAGATTCTAGAAGGATGTCTTGCTCTATGAAGAAGAGCTTTCAAGTTTACTTTCCTACAGGATCCCTGCTAATTCCATATCTCAGGAAAACACATTCTTATGAACAATTTTGTAGGTTTGATCTTTCTGCAGGATACTTGGAGCTCCCAGATCCCAGAATGTCACCTCACATATCAAAAGGACAATCTCCGAAATCATCCCTCTGTGAGATTTCAAATTTGCAGGTCTAAGTTTTCTGCAGGATACTTGGAATCCCCAAATCCCAGAATAACGCCTCGCATGTCGAAAGGACAATTTTCAGAATCAGCTTTCTGTGAGGTTCTGGGTAACCCCTAAACCCAGAATAGCCCATTTGATAAAGCCTGAAGGTTAGGCACACCTCACTTGTATAAATCCTAGTTAATTCCTTAGAATATAGGATCAAAATGTCCGATAATCCCTAAAAGACTGGGAGAGTCATCCATAGGTTCTTAACAGAGAAGAATCATATTTCTCGGCCTGATCCCCCTGAAGGATCAAAACTTCTGACAATCCCTAAGAGACTGGGTGCGTCATCCATAGGTTCCTAGCAGGAAGGAGTCCTATTCATGGTCTGATCCACCATACGGATCAAAACTTCTGACAATCCCTAAGAGACTGGGTGCGTCATCCTTAGGTTCCTAGCAGGAAGGAGTCCTATTCATGGTCTGATCCACCATACGGATCAAAACTTCTGACAATCCCTAAGAGACTGGGTGCGTCATCCATAGGTTCCTAGCAGGAAGGAGTCCTATTCATGGTCTGATCCACCATACGGATCAAAACTTCTGACAATCCCTAAGAGACTGGGTGCGTCATCCATAGGTTCCTAGCAGGAAGGAGTCCTATTCATGGTCTGATCCACCATACGGATCAAAACTTCTGACAATCCCTAAGAGACTGGGTACGTCATTCACAGGTTCCTGTTAAGTATAGGAATCCCATTTTGGTACGGCCTACCATATAGGCTAGAGTTTAATCGCCCTAGGATACTCAAAAGACGAGTCCCTAGGTATCCACTTGATCCCGCTGTACACCGCGCATGCCGTACGAGCATCAGGCAGGTAATCAACAGGTAAGTAACAGGTGGGTCTCTCTACTTTCTCTCTCACTTCAGCTAAAGAATGTAGAACAGAACGTTCACCAGCGGGACAAGAAAGATTGAGTGTGAAGATTCGTTTTTCTTTTCCACAGTTGAGTCGGTCTAGACTCAGGCGTCACCTGTCTTTGAGAGAAACCTCTCACGAGATTCCTCTCAAAGAGGGGCAGCTGTTGACACCTGATTTTTGACCCAGCCTTTTTCATTTTTATTTTTTGAAAAATCATAAAAACTTCATAAAAAGTCAAAAAATTACAAAATCAACTTTGGTGGCCTTGGCCAAGCCCAAGGAACCATTCTTGACCAAAAAATAATTTTTCATATTTTTCATATTTTTTAGTATTTTTGGAAAATAGAAAAACACTTAAAAAATCAAGAAAAATAGTATTTGAGGTCAAAAAAATATGGAAAAATATCCAATATTTTTCCTTTTAATCTCTTGTATTTTCGACCTCACAAAAAAATCAAAATCAGATTCAATTTTAGGTGTTCCTTTGTAACCCGTACTATTGAATTTGAAGAAAAAATAATAATTGAGTCTTTTAATTTGCAATTTTGGCATTTTATAGGATCTTGACATTCAATCTAATTGTCCCCCATTTAAATTTGACCTAATTGCTCGGACAAGCTGTTCAATTGCAAACATAATTGCATTTTAGTCCTTGAAATTGAGCATAATCGAAATTACTTTCAATTCAAGGACTATAATTACAAATTGAACATGCTACCCAATGGATTACACCATTTTAAATCGATTGGCATAGGTGGTTTAACCCAATTTGATCATTTGCACCCTCAATTACACAATCCCCAATTTCCAATCAAATGAGAATTTGGGGATTTTGTAGAAATTGATGAAAACTTTTGGGCAAAACCACATTTCTAGATAGAATTCATGCCCGAGATTCGATTATGAGGTTCAATTGCAAAATTTTCTCATTAATTTGGGTTTAATTTGAAAAATGGTAAGTCGGAACCGGTTCAGACCGGTCAGACCGCCGGTCCAACCGGTCGAACCGGTCCGCTACAGTGTCGTCTTCTTCATTAAGCCTTCGCGCGAATGAATAGTATGAGGTTGGATTTCAACAAGGAAATTGATCAACCAATCGACTACAATTGGAGATGCACTAGTGGGCGTTTCGTTCACCAAACCATTCCCCGCTGATTGACGTCGGAATCGCGGCTAATAGTCGCCGGAGAAAGGAGTGATCGGCCGGTCAATCCTGCAGACCTGCGAAAGCCAACACTTCCCAAACTCAGTACAAATTCATGCCAAATTCGCATGAATCACGACCTGCCGAAGAACTAGACGGACATGGACGGAACACCCATCGTCCCCGTCGCCGTTTAGACCAAATGGCATGTGCAATCATGTGCCATTTCGAGTCTGTTGGTCCCCTCAGAATTGGCGCTAAAAATTGAAAATGGTATATAATCCACAGAAACCTTCGCGAAAAGGGGAGAACGGATTCGGTTGTAAAAAAGAAAACCACACCGAAAGAGAAGGAGGAGGAGAGAGGGAGAGCTCGTCCTCCAACCGCCATTGTCGAGGACAGAGCTCGAATCCACAGAGCATCGGTCAGGCCTTTCCAGGCTAGACCAAAGCTCGAGGAGATCGTCGGGAGGTCGCCCATACTGAGAAGAAGCCGCTGTCGTTGACGGTACAGTCTGAAACCGCCGGAACAGGTGAGTCACAGTCCCGAGTCTTCCTTCAAGCTTTCATGGCGATTCACGTGTTTCTTGATCGTTCATGCAATTAATGTGTGCGTTTCATCCCTCGAACATCACTGACCATGTTCGCGTCTCCATTTTGCATTGATTTTGCTCACATGCCCCGAATCGAGTCTACCGATTTAGCCTCCATAGCCGATTCTTGCCCAGCCAAATCTGGGCCGAGCGAGCTCAATCGGAGCTCGAGGTAAGTCTTCTGGATCTCCATTGATGCTATTCTATGACTGAAATTCTTTGATTTTGAGTGAATTGCATGATTGAGCTTCCATGGCCGTACTCGGCGATTTGCACGATGTTCTTGATTCTGCGAATAAGATGTTTCGATTCTTAGATATGTCGAACTAGAGCTAATCGCGAATCGATTGCCGTTGGTCTCGAGTGATTCCATTAAGATTTCACCGCACGATCATCGCCGGAGAGCCACAGCCGTCCATTCCGTCGGAGTCGCGAGGTTGAAGACGAAGATGACATGGCATAGTCAACAGGTCAAAGTCTTAGGTGTCAGTCCATCATTGGTCCACGTTTTCGTCCAGTCAGCATGCCGTTAGAGGTTGTTATTCGAATAAACAGATCTAACGGCTGAGGATAATCGAGTCTAAATTTTAGCGGCCGTCCGATTAGTAATTAGGTTTATCTGAAAATCTTTAAAATCAAAAAATCAAAACGAGCTGAAACGGTGTCGTTTAGGATAGTAACAGTGCGGCGTCGTTTTAAGTTAGAGAGGGTGAACGGTCCAGATCGAGTCTTGCGTTCTAATCTTGACCGTAGATTTTGGTAGGTCGATCAGACGGCTCTGGTCAGGTCTTTGCTCAATCTAGGCCGTAGATTTCAGTCAGCCCATCCAACTGCCGTGGATTAGCCACGTGGTTTATTAGGGACCGTCAGATCAGTGCCAAATAATCTGAAAATCAGAAGTGCATCAGACGGCGTCGTTTCGATCAAGGTTTTTCGCGGGTTCGGGTCTGGACCGGGTCCCGACCCGAGTGGGTCGGGTCGACCCGTTCCGAATAATATTTTTTAAATAAAAAAAATTCGAAAATGATTTTAAAAAAATAAAAAAAAATCAGAAAAATCCTAGAAAATCCAAAAAATGCTAGAAAATTCCAGAAAATTCCAAAAAAATGTGGAAAAATTGTGGAAAAATCCTAGATATTCCAGAAATCCCCAAAAATCGAGGGTTGATCACAGATAACTAGTCAACCCCATTTTTGGGGTTTCTTACCCAATTTTCCGAGACTTGACGACATTACCCTTTAGGGGTAAGTCGCCTCTTTGCATGCTAGATAAGGCCGATAATGCCAAGGTAAGAATTAGGGTCGATTAGACGATCAATTCTTAGATTTGGGTTTTCGAGTCCCGCCTCTTTTCTCAAAATGACGATTTTACCCTTTAATGGGAAAACCGTCTTTCTTGTCTCAATCGAGTTCTGAAAATTGCTTGAAGTTAGGGTTTGGGTCAGGTGGACGACCAACCCTAATATTTGAGATTTTCAATTCTCATCTTTGTTCAAAATGACGACTTTACCCCTCCAAGGGTAAAATCATTTTTAAATACCAGAAAAATCCTGGAAATTCTCGAAAAATAGGAAATGGATTGGATTGATGGCCAATCCTATTTCCTTTGTCTTTTGAATTCCCAATTCATCTAAAATGACAAATTTTCCCTTTTCGAGGTGAATTGTCCCCGAATAGTTCCAAATTACGATTTTGCCCCTCATGGGCGAATCATGTCCAAATCACTCCTAAGCCTTGATTTATATTTCTCTAGGCTAATAGGGCCTTATTAGGGATGCCATGCTGATTTCATGTGTTTTATCCGCATGTACTGGATCCTTGATTTGCGCACTTATTTCTATTGGTTGTGAGTGATAGGGTATTATTTCCCATCTGCATGAACTCCGAGATTTAGGATCTGTGCCTCACTCTTCTGCATGAAATCCTAGGATCAGATAAACCATCCAGCTTAGGTACCGAAAGGGCGTCAACTTTGACAGTTGACGTAATTAAGTCCCCGAACCCACTTCTCTGGTTTCCGCAGAATCGAATAGATCACTCCCAACTATTTGATAGGGTTTCCGATCGTACCCTCCACGAAACGATTGGTGGCGACTCCTTGACATGTACATTCATCACATGTCACTAGACCACACTGAAGGTCGACCACGTACATCCAGCAGTTGCGATTTGGGTAATGGACCTTGGGAGAGGCCCGCGTCCGATCCAGCCAGCGATCGGGCAGCCCATTAGCCCGCTCCTGCCTCAGAGCCTCCGGGAGAGGGTCGCGACACATTATCAAAACCAACTGAAAAAATTTTATCAATCAAATTAAATTCTTCTAAAACTTGCCTAATTAGTCTATAAATATTATGAGCCGTATGCCTTTTAGGAAAAACTCGAAATGCAAGAAGTCTTTTTTGAATAACCCAATCATCACATATCCAATGGCACGTGATACCCATATAAGAATTAATATTCCAAGAATCAGTCCAAATATCACTACCTATATGTACACGTCCATTGAATTCTTTAAAAAATCTTAACAATTTCTTTTTTTGTTTTGTATAAACATGTTCAAGTTCGCGTTTAAGAGTATTTCTCGAAACAGATGGTGCTTGCGGAGCTAACGCAATGTTTACCAAATATCTAAAATTAGGATTTTCACCAGTATTAAACGGAGCATGCTCAAGGGCAACATATTCAGCTAATGTTTCTTTGTAAAGTGCATTAGTGAAACGAAATAAAGGATGAGCGTTAGGATTGACGAACCCAGGAATTTGTTGTTGGCTAGTGTCGATCCCCGCTTGCGTTGGATGTTTTTTCGTCACATGCCGACGAAATGTTCCATAGCCATCTCCTTTACCAAGCTTGTATGTCTGCGGACAATATTTACAGCTTATATCAAACTTGCCTTCATTTTCATTCCACACTTTGTTAAAGTGTAGCCATAAATCGGATTCTCAGCTCTTTCGTCCCGGCTCCTTCGCTATCGACGATTCTTCGACACCACGAGGACGAAAACTTTCTTACGTTGGGACGTGCTCGACGTTGGGATTGGAAGCATCGTCGTCTTCCCAACATGCATATTCACGAGGATCATATTCATGAACGGGATAATCGGATTCTCCCATCTCGATCGACATCGGGTTCTTTCCCTTTCTAGTATTTCTACTTCCACTTGCCATTTTTTGAGAAAATTAATCGAAAGATTGAGACCAAATTTAGAGAGAATAGCAAATTGAGAGAATTTGAGAGATTGTGAGACTTGACACTTGAGAGTATTAGAGAGAATTGAGAGAAATTGTGAGAAAAATAAATAAGGATTGAGATGTATTTATAGAGTTTTTTTAATTTTTTAATTTTTAATTTTATTTTTGGCCTTCGGGCTGTTGGGGAAGAGCCAACGGCTCTTTCCCGCGGAAGGGGGGGGCCCCGCCCCCTGAAATTTTCAGGGGGCGGGGCCCACAGATTTTTTTTAATAAAACGGGTTGGAACCGGCCCGGAACTAGCGGTTCCGAAAAAAATAGGAACCGGAACCGGCTCGTGAAGGTCCGGTTCCGGTTCCGGTTCCGGTTCGGAACCGCGGACCCGGTCAACGGGCCGGTTCCGGGTCCGGGTCCAATTTGGCCATGTCTACCTACAGCCTTTAACCCTCCACTGCAAGATTTGGTGGGGGAAACCAAATCTTGGTCAACCGGTCAACATATCATTCTTTCCTTCTTTTGTTTTCATGGGCCCACAAGATAAACAAAGGCAAGAATTTACGTGTACACCTCTTCCTTTGTTCTGCCAACACCACATTGACTTCATGAAGTCAACGTGGTCCACCTTGAATATTTTCAAAATTTTCTTTTTTTTTTCTTCAGCAAATCGATTTATATCTTACAAGGCTAAAAACTCGAGACATAATCCAACAATCTCCACCTTGGCTCGACGTTTGAAGCCAAGTCAATAGTGCTCATCATCCATGCTGCTCTCCCAACGCCCCTGCGGGCGTTCACTCTCCACAGTCGTCTATCAAGCTCAACATGAGCTTGAACTTGTTTAGAGAAATGAAGTCGATCCACATGTCCGCAGGATTCTCCACAGCAAGAAGCTTCTTCTTGGTCACTGTCGCGACCCGTCCGAAATCGGACGCGGCTAATGGATTACCGATCGCGGCCCCCACTCTGAAATGTGGATCGCGGGCCTTTGATCGGCGCGGGCCCTCCCAGGCCTATACCAAATCGCGGCGGGAGTGTCTTTTGAGGGATTCGACGATAAGAGTCGATCGCTTTCGACCTTCAGTGTGGTCGTGGTGGCATGTGCAAATTGTGCATGCATTTGGAGTCGCCACCGGTCTTTCTTGGAGGGTAGACCGGAAACCTTACTGACCGATTGGGAGAGATCGATCAGTTCTGCGGAACCAGAGATTTTGGGTTCGGGGACTTGGTTACGTCGGTGTCATTACCAACGCCCTTTCGGTACCTAACGCGAGTGATTTTCCTGACTAAGAGTTCATGCAGGCGCGATTTTGGGTGAGATAGGTATGGTTCGGGTTTTATGCAGATTGGAATACTAGTCCTATCAATCACAATCAATTTAAATGAAAGCGCAAGTCAAGTGCATAAATAAATCATGTCAATGCACATCAATTTCAATCATTGGCCTCCTAGTATAGCCATAAGGGCTTAGGGAAGACGTGATTTAGGGCTAGGGGGTAAAATGGAAAGATTCGGGGACAATTAGCCCAAAGGGCAAAATTGTCATTTTTTGGAAGGTTTGGATACCGAATTACCCAAAATATTCCATGGCCAGTTGATTGTGGCCATTTCCCATTTTTGAGAATTTTTTGGAATTTCTTGATTTTCTTCAATTTTTGGGAGACGATTCGCCCAAAGGGCGAAATCGTCATTTTAAAGAAGGGTCGGGGTTCAAAACACCCGGAATGAGCCCTGGCCAGTTGTTTGTGGCCATTTCCTATTTTTTGGGATTTTCCTGGATTTTTTAGAATTTTTTTGGAAGACGGATTGCCGGAAGGGCAAAACCGTCATTTCTGGAAAGATCGGGGGTCAAATGACCCGGAACAGGTCATGGCCAGTTGAACGTGGCCATTTCCTATTTTCTGGAATTTTTTAGAATTTTTCTGAATTTTCCGAATTTTTTGGATTTTTTATGATTTTATGATTATTTTATTATTATTTTTGAATTATTTTATTATTATTTTTGAATTTTTAAATATTTAAAAATATTTTCCGGGCCGGGTCAACCCGGCCCGCGCCTCTCGGGCGCCCGGCCCGACCCTAGGGGTCGGCACCGGTCTAAAACGACACCGTTTTGATTTTTTCTATCTTTTTTAAACATTTTTTGATTTTTTATTCATTTTCCTTAATTATCCGAAAATTCCCCGGATCGGACGGTCCACGTCGTGCCACGTGGCTTCGTCTCGTGCGTCCGATCGAACACTAGATCGGACGTCCCTCAGTGAGCCACGTGGCCAAATCGTAGCCATCGGATCAAAAATTAATTTATTTTCTTTTTTAGAAAAGACTCAAATCGGACGATCAGAAATTCACCACGTGTCCAATCGTGGTGCGTCCGATCTTGGAGAAGATCGGACGATACACAGGAAGCCACTTGGCGCATTCTCGACCGTCGGATCGATTTTAATTAATTATCAGAAAATCATTTATTTCATTTTTCAAAATTCTAGGATCGTGACACGTGTCACGATCCGGGCCGTCCATTTTGTTGGTTTGAAAATCAACGGACCGGTCCCACCCGGCTGACGTGGCGCCTACGTGGCCGGCCACGTCAGCCGTTGACCGTTGACCGGTCCCTGACCGCCGGAGAAGACGACCGGCGCCTCGCCGGAACAGTGAAAATTCCGGCGAGGTCGCCGGAAGTCTCGCCGGAATGTCGCAAACCGGCTCCCAAACTTGGTATTTTTTTACGATTTTAACACCATTCGACTCCTAAGCACTTCAACATCAACGTACGAAGAAAACATGAGGGATTTGTCGTCGGAGACCGGCCGGACGGAGTCCCGACCGAACCGATTCCGGCCAAAAATTTTGGAGAAGAATTTTCTGACCAAAGCCTACTCTAATCACTCGAGCAGCATCAAGGCAAGGTTTGGGAGCTTACCTGGACTCCCTTGGGGCTCGGCGACCTCCGCTTGCGCCGGTGGGCGCTCTCGGTTCGATCCGAGCACGTCGAGCTCCGGCCGTCGCTTTCGGCTCGGTTTCGACCCAAAATAAATAGCAAGGAAGGCTTAGGGATAGTTCTAGTGAAGCTTAGACACTAGCACTGCAAGAAAAAAGGCCTAAGGTGTCACGGCCGAGAGTCAAAAGTCGGGGGGTTCATTGGGGCATTTCGTCGAGCAGCGGGTGCGCATTCGGAAAATGAAGTTCAAGGGAGGACACTGACCTGCTTCGGGCTCGACGACGGCAATGGCGACCTTGGTAGTGATTAGTGGAGTCCGCTGAAGGTCTGGGGTGGTTGGTTGTCCGCCCGTTTTGTCCGAAAAAATCCCCTCTCTCTCTTTGCCGAGCTTCGCTTAAAACCGAGCTCCCTCGCCGGTTTTCGTGGCCGATCGGCGCGCCTCGGCACGCCCAATGCCTCTGCCCAACGCGAGCCTCGGCCTCTCTGCCTGTCCCCCACGCGTGATGTCCTTTTTTTTCTTAAAAAATCATCGCCCACGCCGCCCCTGTCTTCCCCTGCCTCTCTGCCGCACGCGGGTCTGCAACAATGTTGCAGACCCGACCGACCTGGTTCGGCCAAATCGCTCAAATTGGGCCCCAAATTGACCCTTTTTTTATGAAATTGATGGCAAAATCGGATTCCTTGACATGTTTTCTATCAAATATGAGTATTTTCGTGAATCAATTGATTGAAATTTAGTGAAAACCCCAAATTGTCCCTAGGATCCGAAAATGAATTTCGCCAAATCGAAGGCCTAAACGATCAAATTATTCAAAATTGAGGCCACCAATGTATTCATCATGATGAAAAATATTGGGTAGGGGTTTTTAATTTTAATGGGTGTGCCCGTGTGAAATTTAATTTCACAAATTGTAAAACCGTGGACTAAATTGAAAGATTTTTATGCAATTAAGCCCTTTTGGCTAAAATTGATCAAATTGGAGGGCAAATTGACCCAATTGCATTTAAATACTTTGGATTCCAATGTCATAGCTTATAAAAACCGAGAATTGAAAATTAAAAGACTCGAAAAGGATTTTTTAGGCCCGGTTCGGGATTAGGTTTGTGAAGGAACCCCATGAACCAAGCCAAATTTCCCTAATAAAAAGTGAAAATATTAAAGAGAGAATTAAAATAAAATTTCTGAATATCTTGGTGTAATTTTCTGACCACGGATGGTATTTTTTCTAATTTTTTGGGTATTTTTATAATTAAATAAATTCCAAAAAATATTAAAAAATACAAAAAATATTTTTTGTTCAAAATTGGTTCCTAAGGCTAGGCTAAGGCTTCCAAAGTTGATTTTGCAATTTTTTGACCTTTTTTGCTATTTTTAATTAATTTTAGAAATAAAAACTAAAATAAAAGATGGTCAAAAATCAGGTGTCAACAGTCACATCCTCTATTGACATGCTATATCCGATGCAAAATTTTCGGTCACCAATGTACTCAATTCTCCAGTGATATCTCTGACTTTTACCGAACACCACATCAACTGAATGTCCCGCATCAATATCACTAACCAAGTCATTAGACCATACCGCCTCTTCAACTTTTCTTATTGCTACTATGTCTTCAGTCTCTGTTGTCAATGAGACCATAGTGTCTCCAGAAGACGCTTTCCAACTCATAGTATAACTAGCAAAAGTAAAGGCATAATTGCTCAGAAATCGACTACCTTTTAGGTTCCATGCATGACCTAGGTTCATAAACCTAGTTACCGCCACATTACCTGAATTACATTCTCCAAAATATACCCCAACGTCTGTCGTTCCCAACAAAATCAGGAGGATCCACTTCACATCATCACAATGTATACCTGGATTAATCATATACATTTTTTCGACTGCATGTGATAGATCAAGCCTAGTACTATCCATGGCATAATTCAGACAACCAACAATACTAGCATGTGAAGCATGGGACAAATGCTCCCCCTCCATCCAAGTACACCGTGACAGACTAGACAATTTATAATATGCAGAAAACGAGATACTTACGGAATTTCTTCCTGTAGTCTCTCTCTGTATCTCCATATCGGAAGCTATCTCTGCTACACCCAAATCATATGTTTTAATATCTGCATACAATAGTCGCTCTATCTCATCCACCTCTGCTGACAACCTCGAAGCTTCATCATCTATGACCTCGGAACAATTGTCAACTGTTCTGGAATCTAGCAACTCTGCAGACCCTGCCACATCTACTGTACTCTCAATATCTATGGGCTCTACCTAAAGCTCCACCTGTTTCTGAACACCGTCCAGATCTTTCTCCCTAATTGACCCCTTACTCCTTTTCAGAAACAGAGCAGACTCGTCAAAGGTAACGTCACTGCTGAACATAAAACCGGGTGAATCATCCTCTGTGCACCACAGCTTGTATCCCTTCACCCCATGTGCATAGCCTAGGAATATGCACTTCCTTGCCCTCGGCTCTAGCGCGCCATCACTCACACGAGCATAAGCAGGGCAACCAAACACTCTTAGTTCGGTGTAATCAGCAGCCTTACCTGACCACGTTTCCTCAGGAGTTTTCCAGTCAATCTCTGGTGATGGTGATCTGTTCACTAACCAACAAGCGGTATTAACTGCTTCAGCCCAAAAATCTTCGTCTAATCCAGCATTGGAGAGTAAAGAGCGCGCTCTCTCCAATATAATTTTGTTCATCATTTCTGCAACTCCGTTCAACTGTGGTGACTCGGCAATAGTGCAGTGTTTCACCATGCCTTCTTCTGTGCAAAACTGACCAAGCTCATCAGAACAAAATTCCAACCCTTTATCGGTTCTCAGGCCCATGATTTTTCTTCCTATCTGCTTTTCGATCATCGCCTTCCATGACTTGAACCGACCAAGCACCTCACTCTTGTGCTTAAGAAGACAAATCCAGACTTTTCTTGAAACGTCATCAATAAAAGACAAACATACCCGGCACCACCCTTGGACGGAACTGGAGAGGATCCCCATAAGTCTGAGTATACGCAGCCTACAATCTCTGAGGCCCGGTGAACTGCCGTACTGAACTTCACTCTCCGCTGACTACCCATGTCGCAGTGATCACAAAAGTCCAGCTTCTTAATTCGATGACCTCCCAGTAGACCCCTCTGACCCAGAACAATCATGTCCCTCTCACTCATGTGTCCAAGTCTTATATGTCATAACTGTGTTGTATCATCACCTGAAGTATATGAGAATCTAGCAGACGAGCTGATCACTGTCTTTCCCTGGAGGAGATATAACCTGTAGTCTATCTTCCCTCGCATCATGGTAAGCACACCTTGAGAGACCTTTATAACTCCACCTACAGTGGAAATCCGATATCCGAACCTGTCAAGAGCACTCAACGAGATAAGGTTCTTCCTCAGTTCTGGTACATGCCTCACATCGGTCAACGTTCGCACCATTCCATTGTGCATCTTAATCTGAAGTGTTCCGTTCCCCACTACTTCGCAAGCAGCACCATTTCCCATAAATACCTTACTACCCTCAATGCATTGATAAGTAGTAAACCAGTGTCTATGAGAAGTTACATGATAAGAACATCCAGAATCAAGCACCCGTTCATCACCTGATGAACTCGTGGCAACCGTTAACACTTCACCAACATCACTATAACTATTATCTGCTGTAGTAACAATATTACTATCACCTGCAGACTCCACCTTAACTCCTTTACCCTTATACTTTGGACAGTCTCTCCTATAGTGCCCTACCAAATTACAGTGATAACATCGACGGTTTCGAACATTGGACCTCGATTTAGAACGACGCTTCCATATGTTACCTCCAGATTCTCTCTATACATCTCTATCACAAACGAATAAACCTTACGCACTACCCTACGCTAAGTTATCTTCTCTTAATTTCTTTTGCCACTCCTTAGATAATAAAGCGGACTTTACCTCTTCCAAGGTAATCGTAGTACGCCTCTGTAGTAACGCATCTATAGAGTGTTCAAAAGAATCCGGTAGAGATGCTAACAATATCATACCTTGTTTCTCATCAGGCAAGGCCTCGTTGACATTCTTCAAGTCTATCATGAGTTTATCAAACTCATCCACGTGGGCTCTGATAGATGTGCATTCAGCCATCCGCAACTGAAACATTCTCTTCAGCATATACAAGTGATTCTTCAAATCTTTCATACCATAGAGTGCCTGAAGTCTAGCCCACAACGTTGTGGCATCCTTTTCCTCGGCTACCTCTATCAATACCTCATCCGATAAATGCAACCTGATTATACTTCTCGCCTTTCTGATTAATCTGTCCTTTTCGGCATCTTCCATTATTGCAGGCAATTTATCATTGCCCTCTAATGCCTCGGCCAAACCTTGAGCCGTTAATAATGCCTCTATCTTGAGACTCCATAACTCAAAGTTATTCCTCCCGTTAAATTTCTCAATCTCAAATTTCGCTCCAGACATAATTGCGACAACAGAATTTCCAAACAATGATCAGACAAGCAAAAGCCCCAAATCAACTGCTAAAATTCTAACCGTAGCTCTGATACCAATTGTTATGATTAAATAACGCGGAAACACCAACGGATCTTTCAAATAAGTCGAGACGAAATTACCAGAGAAATTACGATGAACAATAAAGGACACCATATATTTACGTGGTTCGGTCCGAGATTGGTACCTACGTCCACGGGGAGAGCCGGCAATATAATCCACTATAATCGGAGAGTCAGATTTACAATCACTCATGCACTTGAGTATTTCTCGCACCTAAATTAAACCCAAAGCAAACCCACAAGTAATATCTCACAATCTCTCACAGAACTCTCACTCAAAAAGACTCATAGAGAAATACCGATACTCATCTTGTTTGCTTCACGTGCGGCTGACCAAGAACCTCTGTGCGGCACCCCTCAATAAAACGCCCTGTGCGTTTTATTTCTTTCACTATGCGATAAACGCAAAGAAAGGGACTCTCTCCCTTTTGTCCTCAGTTCATGCAGGACTTTTCTTCTGTCTTGTCTTCTATTCTGCTGAAGCAGGTCACGCCCATGTGTTGTTCTTGTGCGGCTCGAAAAAAAACCCTACGGAAGGAACCCTGCTTATTTATTTATTTTTTTGTTCCTGCAGCCTTTAACCCTCAGAAAATCGTCCACTGCAAGATTTGGTGGAGGAAACCAAACCTTGGTCAACCGGTCAACATATTATTCTTTCCTTCTTTTGTTTTCATGGGCCCACAAGATAAACAAAGGCAAGAGTTTACGTGTACACCTCTTCCTTTGTTCTGCCAACACCACATTGAGTTCACGAAGTCAACGTGGTCCATCTTGAATATTTTCAAGATTTTCTTTTTTTTTCTTCAGCAAATCGATTTATATCTTACAATGCTAAAAAATTGAGACATAACCCAACAATGGTTCACGTGGCTAGAAAGGCTGCTCATCGTCCTATGATGTAAAGTTGTACACGTTCGCACAGTGTGTGCCTTATCTTTCCACAAACGATCACTGGGAGTGCCTTCACAAAGCCACGACGAGCCTCTTAAACCTCCAAAAGGGGAGGATCGGGAGCAGAGTGTTGCTTCCGAGCTGCTTTGTCCAGTTCGAGAACTACCCGTTTTACAGGAGCAGCTCAAAAGGTGGGTGGATACTTCTTCTATGATCGCAGTAGAATTCACGGAGAAGCTGTGTTTTTGCTATTCAAGATGTTATAAGAGTTTTTCTGCCAGCAAAAGAATTCTTTTACTTTCAATTCGGCTATGAAAAAAAAGCTTTACAGTAGGCTAGATCGTGTTTCAGCTTGTTGAAGAGAGTGATCCATTTTTGTCGTTGGCGGTGAAGACCAAGAGCAAATAATAATAATAATAATAATAATAATAAAAAAATGGCGGTGGCATAAGTAGGTCATTGTACCTAGGGGTATCAATGGGCCGGGTCTCGGCCCGGCCCGAGCCAGGCCTAAATGAATAGTACCATGCTTGGGCCGGCCCGAACCGGGCTGGATTTTTAAAAAATTTGAATCAAAATCAATTAACAAACAATCAAATGAAAAAAATATAAAAAGGAAATATAAAAATAAATTAAATTTAAAAGAAAAAAATGTGTATTAAAAAAGTTTGGCGCCGGACCGGTCCGAGTACCAGACCCGGCCCAAAAAGGCTTGAAAATGCAAGAAAATTTTCGGGCCGGGTCGGGTCAGGCCGGGCCAGACTGGCCCGTCCGGCGCGGGCCAAATTGGCAGCCCTAATTGTACCCTATAAATATAGGCGGTGTCCTTCTTTTTTAATATGCTTCTATGTGTATAAAAACCCCAAGATGAGAGATTTATATGTAAGTCTTTCTGCTCATTAGTTCTATATTAAATATTCTTTTTATCTTCTTAGACTACGTGCCATTATTTCTCTATATTTCTTATCCAAATACACACAGTTGCACACACGCTTCCGCAAAAACCCAACAGTGGTATCAGAGCCACATTCCAACCTTAAGGCAAGGTTCGGTTAGAACGAGGCCCGGGTGCGAGAATTCCAATCTTAAGGCGCGGCAACTAATCAATCGAAATCTAAATCAATTCGACCAACGATTTGGGAAATTTCTAATTTCCGTCACTCAATTCCTCAAAATTCGATCTTGGGCAACCAATTGGAATTCACAATTATTCCATATACTGAATTTTGCTATCTTATAGACGTCGTATTTTCAAGGCGTCACAAATGATACGTTACAATTGACGGGTGTATCAATTTGGGCTTTTTACCCTCTTTTTGTTACATGTGTATCGTTTGAGATTTTTCATGGTGTTGACCCAATTTAACAGAAATTAACGGAGGGTAAAATTGTCACAAGTGTATGGGTATATCAATTTAGGATTTTTACCCTCTTTTTGTTACATGTGTATCGTTTGAGATTTTTCATGGTGTTGACCCAATTTAACAGAGATTAACGAAGGATAAATTTGTCACAAGTGTACGGGTGTATCAATTTAAGATTTTTACCCTCTTTTTGTTACATGTGTATCGTTTGAGGTTTTTCATGGTATTAACCCAATTTAACAGAAATTAATTAAGGATAAATTTGTCACAAGTGTACGGGTACATCAATTTGGGGTTTTACACTCTTTTTGTTACATGTGTATCGTTTGAGATTTTTCATGGTGTTAACCCAATTTAACGAAAACTAACGAAGGGAAAATTTGTCACAACTGTACAGGTGTATCAATTTGGGGTTTTTACCCTCTTTTTATTACATGTGTATCGTTTGAGGTTTTTCATGGTGTTAACCCAATTTAACGAAAATTAACGGAGGGTAAATTTGTCACATGTGTATTAATTTGGGGTAAATTTGTCACAAGTGTATTAGTTTGGGGTAAATTTGTCACATGTGTACTAGTTTGAGATTTTTGATGATCGAAAAATATTTTGAAGTAAATTTATCACGATGTACCAGTTTATAATTTTTTGTGGCCAAAAAATAGTTTCAGATAAATTTATCACAAGCGTACCTATTTGGTCGCTTAGCGTAAAGGCATCGCTAAAATTCTTTTCCAAAAGCATAGATCCATAGTTCGTTTTATCGAAAATTATTGTTAAAGTACTTCGTCAGCTATAGCACGTAAGATAGGCAAAGCCAACTTGAGCGATTTCTAATCAAAATTATTTGAAAGAATTAAATTGGCAAAGTAAAAAAATTATGATTGAATCGATTGTCGTACAACAGATTTAAAACTTCTTAGACAATTATCTAAGAGAAAACAGTGAAGCCGACTATTTTGCCGAATGACCGGAAATTGAGCACTTGAAGAATTTTGGGTCGGACTGAATCAAAAAGCTAGTTAAAGTGTACGGCGTTGACTGAGAGAGATATAACAAGGGGCTGATTCAGACAACCACGAAATATAGAGGGCAAGTTAGCACAAAAGTAGAGATCATGATGGTGGATCTGAGTGGGGAATACATGTTACTGTTAGTAATATTACCTATATTAAAAGTAGATTACAATGTTCGTGTTCTGAGTTATTAAGATGCCTATTGATAGAGACAAATGATGAATAAGAGATAGCTAGGTTAAATAAGATTAATATTGAATAGTTCATAAAGAGATAAATAACTTTTAAACTCCGGGGCTAAGCAGGAAGTATAGTATTCGAGAACAAATAGAAATGCTCAGATGGAGACTTCTTAAACTTCATATCATTAAGATTAATTTTTCCGGTTCACATAACACAAAGAAGTTAGGATTCAATTTAGGGCACGAGAGTTTATATTTATGCCAATGAGGCGTTGGCTGAGTTGCTGAGATTTTTGTCCCTTAGACAGTTAAACTGATGCAGTCCTAGGTTCGAATCTCCCCAGCCGTACTTTGAGGGACTTAACCGGTGGCATTAACGCTCATACGCTCACCATCCTGAAAAATAGTCCACTATACGTGGAAAACCTTTGTTAAAAAAAAAAAAGGTTTCATATTTACTATACTTGCTGAAAAATGTCGACCTTAGAAATCGCAGGCACGCTTCCTCTCTAATTGACGTGAAAGGTAGTTGTAAATTAATCCACCACGTGTTATGTTGGGTTGACTGCGTGTGCGTTTCCACACGGTATACTTTTCTTGTCTTGAATTTCACTTTACTGAAAGACATTTCCATGACAGAGCAAGCCCAACTGATATTTTCGATTCGATATGATCCATCCCTTGTTGCGTCTCCACCACAATTACGAAAGCTGAAACCTTTCGTTCTTGCATCAAACAGTGGAGAGATGATCGATTCTCTCCGATCCACATCTTTGTGCCGTGTATTTCTGCTCATACCGCATGTTCTGCTGCTGTTGAGGAGTGGCGACGCGAGGAAGATCCATTCGTGCGCCGCTTCATCTTGCGGCGAGGTCCGCAACATAAGCTATCCCTTCCGACTGAAAGGCGACCCGAAAGATTGCGGTCTCTCTAAGTATGAGCTAGCTTGCGAAGATGATCGTACCGTTCTGTATTTGTATTCCAAACGATATTATGTGAAGTCGATCGATTATGAATCCGATTCTGAAGAACAGGGCTTTCACGGTAACGTCAGGGTGGTTGACGATGGACTGCAAAAAGGTAATTGCTCGTCTCTCCCTCGTTACTCTTTAGTACGTTCCAACTTCAGACACTCCTCCTTTCCATACTATCCTTCTTATGAATCCCGACGAGCATCGGTGGCCTTCGTGAAGTGCTCACAACCCGTTGCTTCTGCTTCGTACGTCGATACCAAACCGTGTATCAATGAAGCATACTCTGGCGATTCGCGACCTAATTTTTCCCAGATGAAGGAGTACTCATATGCCGTACAGCATGAGTCCGGCCTAACGGCAGGGGATATGGAGGATTCCTGCACCATAACCATGGTGGTAATGGCAACGGAGTTCGGGAGGTGGGAAGGGGATCGGTACAATTTGAGCTCATCATACAAGGAACTCCACGATGTGATGGCCGATGGATTCAAACTCGCCTACTCGGAATATTCGTCTTTAATGTCACCATGGTATTCGTTTTGCTTATGGGGTTTCATATATGGAGGGAAGAGGAAGTGCCTGCTCCGTAGATACTGTAAGTGTCTTGAAACTTTTCTTTCTTATGCCTCTCGGTTACATTTGTTAAAAGGTATTCTTGAATCATATTTGCGTATATTGACCGCCGACTCAGGTAAGAAGTCGATAGATGTGTCAAAATTGGCTGCGGACACCATTATTTGACTTGTACTTTTAGGACCAGGTTGTAGATGGATTTTGTGAACATTAAAGAAGGTCTTGGTGTGACGCCCCAGGGTTAGGACAAACTGGTCCGATTCCCGGGTGGACAAGTTGGTCTTGAGTTCGAAAGTGAGAACCAAGCCACCCTGAAATCGATGACCCCTAATTAATCTGAGGTGATGCCCTTTGCTTTTCATGTAATACATATCTAGCGACCCATACCCGACTCAAATCATACCCGACTTGACCTACACTTCAATATTAAATCCATCGACCGGCGGACTCGGATGGGCAACCGCTTTGAGCCGATTGATTGTGGTTGATGAGTTGGATTGTTGTTCATAGTAGACTCATCAACGCTGCTCCTCCAACGGAGTACGTTCTGACCATGGACCAAACCACGTTAATCGTGGTGTCTTGTTTTCTTTGTATCTCGCTTATATTTTCGTTAATCTCGCTGTCATGATCATTTCATCGTCCACTTTCTACAACTATCACAAGTTGCCCCTATTACTGATGGTAAATTTTGCGTAGCACCAGTTATATGACTCCACGTTTTGACATGTGTGATACCTTAGTGTCAACGAGTTTTCTATTTTGAACATAACGTAAATAAAACAATATAAAAACATTTCCAATTACAATAACATGTTAAAAATTTTGGGAAACATAATGATTTTCTAACATTTTAGTACTTTTCTGTCAAAATTCGTAAATTGGGAACAGAAGCCCCCAAACAACCACTTAGGTCTATGCATATGCATCTATTATTGGTTCATTTCTTTTTCTTATATGTGGGAAAACATAATGATTTTAATGAATTTTCTTGTTTTGCTGCAGCCAGACCCAGACCATTTGCTGCAGCCAGACCTGAATGGGGTATCCCCTTAAATGTTGCATTAAATACAATCCCAAATATCCTCTTTATCTTTGGTATGAGTAATTCCTTTCTACTCGCAGTTTTCAATATCTCATTTGCACCGCGCCAAACAAAAAAACCTCTATAAATGTGCTTCACATCAATAGAAAAGACCGAAGAAAAGATTACTCTATGCTAATCTTTTGACAATTTTCTCAGCAGCCCACTTCATTGCCGCAAAATTCGTACTTGGAGCTCCATGTGTGTTGATATTTCTAATCTATAAGTGGAGGAGAAGGCACCGAGCAATGGATGAAAACATCGAAGAATTTCTTCAAGCTCATAACAATTTTCTGCCTATAAGGTACTCTTACTCCGACATCAAGAAAATCACAAAAAATTTCAAACACAAATTAGGGGCAGGAGGATATGGTTCTGTATACAGAGGAACGCTTAGAAGTGGTAATGAAATTGCGGTTAAGATTTTGAGCAAACCAAAATCCAATGGCCAAGACTTTATAAGCGAAGTGGCTACTATTGGAAGGATCCACCACGTTAATGTCGTGCAACTTGTTGGCTATTGTTTCGATGACTCCAGACAAGCTCTCTTGTATGATTTCATGCCGAATGGATCTTTGGATAAGCACATTTTCTCTAGAGATGACGGTAGATTTCTTGATGATAACAAAATATATGAGATCTCTCTTGGTGTGGCTAAAGGTATAGAATATCTACATCGGGGATGTGACATGCAAATTTTACATTTTGACATCAAGCCTCACAATATTCTTTTAGACCAAAATTTTATTCCGAAAGTTTCTGACTTCGGGCTTGCAAGACTTTATCCTGCAAACCATAGCATAGTATCGTTGACTGTTGCAAGAGGAACCATGGGATATATGGCTCCCGAGCTATTCTACAAGGAAATTGGTGGTGTCTCTCATAAAGCTGATGTTTATAGTTTTGGGATGTTGCTGATGGAAATGGCCGGTAGGAGGAGGAATTTAAATACAAATGTTGAGCATTCAAGCCGAATTTATTTCCCTTTGTGGGTTTATGATCAACTCTGCAAAGAAAATGAAGTTGAAATGGAACAAGTAGAAAAGGAAAGAGAGATAACTACAAAGATGGTAATAGTTGCTCTTTGGTGCATACAGTTAATGCCTGATGATCGACCATCAATGAGCAGAGTCCTAGACATGCTTGAAGGAGATATTAATAAATTGCGGCTACCTCTGAAACCGCTTCTGTATCCGTCCGAGAAGCTAGTTTACAATGTCGACGTTGAAATAGAACATGAATCAGTCTCAACCTCATCAAGTGCTCCGAACAACTTCTGACGGGTACCAATTTCGGAATAACATTGAAACTACGGAATCTTGCATTGTTTAATTTTTTTTTTAAATTCATGTGTGAATGAAACGCAAAATGGACATAGTTCCATCAGAAGCATAATTGACTATGTAATGGGCGAACCTGCATGGTTTTAGCCTTTTAGGGTGTGTTAATTCCTGTGTTTTGTAGGAGAATTGCCACATGGGTATCTATTTGCACTTCTTGTTTCCCGAGTGCTCTTGATTTGACAGACCAAACTTATATTCTATGTGGTTTTTTTTTTGGTCAAATATTTTGTATGTATTGAGGTGTGGTTTATACTCCCCAATAACAGGAAAGCACATGGTTCTCACTCAATATTTTTCATCGGGGTTGTTGGTGTCCAGGCTGTGCCTCCTAGATACAGGCTTTTACGATTTAAGCTTGTATTTTTCATTGAGTTTGGATTTTGACACATGAATAGCTACTGTTATATATACTCTTTTTCGCTTGTAATTGAAAGAGATAAAAACATGTGCGATGTGCTAATTATAATAGAATTCTTTACTCGACGTAACCTTAGTTTAAGGGTGAATTATGATAAATCACGTGTCTCGTTCTCTCTTTTCTGTTTTTACACTTTATTTCGTTATAATTGCGCAACGAATCCTAATAGTATAAAGCAATCAATTTTTCTCTCTTCCCTCCACCGTCCAATATCCAGCAAATTCAAGCTCTCTCATTCCCGCCAAAACCTCTCACCCTCAAGCCTCAGCTGCCACTTGATCACCCACCTCGATGGCGGCCGCCTCCGCAAAGCAATCTCCCACCTCGACCGCATGTACCGCGATGTGTCCCATCCCGACATCCTCCCTTTCTCTCTCCTCCTCAACTCCTGCATTCGCTCCCGTGCGTTTGCGCTGGGGAGGCACGTCCATTGCGCTTGCTCAGTCCCAGCTCGAGCCCACCTCGGTGATCCTCAACTCGCTTATCAATCTCTATTCCAAACCCAATGACGGGACCGATGCGGGGACAAATTTAAAAACATGGGTTATAAAATGGACTTGGTTTCTTGGAGTTCCATGATCTCTTGCTTTGCCGGTAATCTCGTAGAGTTTGAAGCGGTTGATACTTTCGTTCATGTGCTTGAAGATGGATCTTCTCTTCTCCCTAGTGATTATTGTTTCGAGGCAGTAATCCGAGCTTGTTCGGCTCCAGAGAATGCATCGCCTGTCGATACAGTTTTCGGGTTCATTATCAAAAGCTTCATTCACATGCTGACAAAGAGTAGTACTATTTCGGTTTCAGCTTGTAAGGTATTCGAGAAAATGCCGAACAGGAATGCGGTAGCAGACACGTCCTTGGATGGTACAACTTACTATAATACGGCCTAGTCCCCGAAACTTTCGTCCTTGGTATGAACTGTTTTATTATTTACTCATTTCTTTTAATATACATGTTGCTCGAAATTTCGTTTATCCCGTCTTTTCATGATTACTAACCATTAGGTAATATCTATCTCATAACATAAATGTCTTAATTTATACAAGTAAAAACCCACGATCTCTGATCAAATTAAGATTTAAAACTTCAGGGAAGACGATTATCACGGTGAGTTTTTGATGTCGCTAAAATAGATGAAAGTTCACCAAACAAATCTCAAACACTCTACTTACAGAAATTATTTCGATAATACTTTCAAGGATAATGACATAAATGATCCATAAATTTTGGCTTAAAATAAAATATTGTCCTTGGACTTTTTGATATGTTCAATGTGATCATTGAATTTTAGCACAATATGTAATATTCGTCTAATTTTTAATTTGTTCAATGTGGTCTCCTAACCTTTTGTTTTCAATCTAGTCATTAGATAATATAAAAATATCCAATATTATCCTTATGTTAATTTAAGTTTGGGAACAATATTGAACATTTTCATATAATTTAAGGACTAAATTGAATATATATCAAAAGTTCGTGAACCACATTAAACAAATGAAAAGCTCAAGGACGACACTATACATGGGCCAAACTTTAGGGACTACATTGAACTATTTAGAAGCTCAAGAACGATATTGCACATTGGGTCAAAGTTCAGAAAAAGTTTGTGTCATTTGTCCGAATCTTTATTATTTCCTCTCAATAAAACATAAATGCATATTTTTCATTGCGTTTTATATTGATCTAATATGCAATTCCCACATCCAATATATTTTTTTTTTACTAAACCATTTTAAGCGAGTAGATATAAATTGTGCAACCGCCCCTTTGTTAGTATCCTAGCTCTACCGAGGATCCATCATATCAGAGAACATTACAAGTGGCAATTTCTGATATAACATGATAACATGACTCAAGCATGACAAACGTTGGCATGTTTTGTCGAGTTTTATGGTGCTCCGATCAATTCCAAGTCAACCCACGACACGATTTGTAATTGAGCCATATATCTACCAGACATAAAATTGACTCGTATAACTCTGTTTAATTAATAAACAGTATTAATACGACATGTGCATGGCCCGTTTAGCGGTAACTAGTTAAAAGAGTGTTTTGTCCATGTCATTCACGATTAGATTTATGGATAATAATCCGTGAATATTCTGTTTAGTATAATTGACAAGGGGCACATATATTTTCCACAACCCATTATGTTTGATTCCTTTCATTATCACTAAGGCATCACGAATTATTTTTAGAACTTAAAAGGTTCCTTTTAGACTGTGAGCAAAATAAAGCATCATTAATAAAAAAAAAAATTGTGCCCATTGATAGTATTACACGAGTTCTTCTGGAGCCTGTAATAATGTTATTGTCGCTTGAAATAGTGGTAATATTCTCTTCGCATTGTTTCAACGTCTCAAAGAAATTCTTCTGCTGGAGGATAGTGTGTGTAATACCGCTGTCCATAAGACAAAGAATACATTGTTCTCCTCGAGATAATTGCTTAGCATTATTGATGACTAACATAAAAAAATAAGAAATGGAATTATAATATTGAACATAAAATTTATTTAAAAACTGAAAGGATACACGTGAATAACACACACACACACACACACACACACACAGATATATATATATTGCTTAATCTAAATACAAAAAATGATCAATATCAAAAGATGCATTGTCGAGAGATGATTCTTTATTCTCCATTGAAGGCTTGGCTGCAACGTTGGCTTCCCTTTTTCTCTTATCTTGTTCTCTTTGATAGAGATCAACCAGGTGCTTTGGGGTGCAACAAGTACGATACCAATGGCCTGTGGGACCACATCTATAGCAAACATTGGCACCAATCTGGTTAGGTACTTCTGGACCTTCTTTTCTTTGTAGACTTACGTTTAGGTCCTTGTGAATCTCTATCTCGGCTCTAATAATGCTGATTTTTCAAATTACGCCATTTGCCCTTCCAACGCCCGTGGCTCTTGTTTTTATGACATGCGACATGTGCTTCAGGCACATGTGCGTAGGACGAGAATTATGGTTTTGCATTAATAACCGATTGTTTTTTTCAGCTACAAGTAGTGCAAAGATTAGCTCTGCATGCTTGGAGTAGTTCTTTGCCCTATACTGCTGCTGGAGTACAAGGTTATTGACATGAGAGGTAGATATTATTTTTTTCCAACATTTCAGTCTCCGTGATCTGCTGGCCATAGAGTCTTAATTGTGATACAATTCGATGAATAGCAAAATCATATGTTGCTACAGACTTAAAATCTTGAAAGCGTAAATTGATCCATTGAAACCTGGCATGAGGAATGACCACTTCTCGTCGATGATCAAAGCTATCCTTTAGGGATTGCCATAGAACTGCAGGGTCCTCCTCAGTCAGATACTCAGCTTTTAAATCTTCATGTAAATGGTGGCGAATGAAGATAAGAGTCTTAGCATTCTGGGCTGAAGTATAATTAGATTCTAGGAGAATAGATCGACTGAGATTTAATGGTGTTAAGTGTATCAGTTCAAAAAGTCATTGGTCACGAATATTTGGTAATGTTGGCAATACTAGGCACCCCAAACAATGTCCACATTTTTTTTTATTAATTTGGACAATAAATGTTAGGATAAGTTACAAAGAAAAACCCTGTGGTGTAATGTTAATGGGCTAAGGCCCCTATGCAATTTTGGTTCGTACAGCTTATTTTGATCGATTTTATTGTTAAATTCATAGCGAGCCCCAGTTTTATGACCGTCTCTTGTAAGAACCCCTCCACTTTTAAACACACTTTTTCGTGCATGTCGACTTAACCCATTAATCGCTACTATTTCCTCTTGAAGCATGATGAAGGTAAGGGCGGCAAAAGATTTAACAATACATCTCTATTTGCAGTTTGCCATGCACGTCTATAGTACCCAGGTCACCATTCTCCGAGGTGGTAAATGTTAGACATATAGCCTTGTATAGCCTTGTAGTCTTTCTTTTACTGCCATGATTTCCACCCAATTTAACACAAAAATCAAAGTTTTTCGTTCAGACTCGGAGGGGAGAATATCTCTCTACTATTTTTCGTTCCTTCTTGGCCAGTAATGATACACTTCCTTAGCTATCTTGTCTTGGGATTCCAGCTCAGAATGGGGTTTGCTAAACGCAAGCACCGTCATATTCTGGAAACCACTCGCACTCTCTTACTTGGGACATCTATTCCTACTGAGTTCTAGGCTGAGGCCCTTCTCACAGCTGTTCAACTAATTAACCGCCTACCCTCGTCTATTCTCCATCAAGACACCCCTTTCCAGCGTCTCTACTCTCGATATCCTAGCTATAATCATCTTCAAGTGTTTTGGTGTACTTGTTTTGTCATTCTTCCACCCACCGAACGTACGAAGCTCATCGCTCGCTCTATCTCGTGTGCATTCTTGGGTTACAACACCGCGCACAAGGGTTATCGCAGTTACAACCCAAATGCGCGACGTACACGTATTTCTCACAATGTTACCTTTCATGAACACGTTCCTTTCTTCCCTACAAATGTCACACCTCCTATGTCGACTCCTGTTCCATTAATGGATTTCCCTGTTGATCCTTTTCCTAATCATCCTTGTCCTGGTTTCACCTGGGATCCAGATATATCGCCACCATTCCCATCTTTGTCTATCCCTTCTGCTGCACCTCCTGCTCCACCTGCCCTCGACGATTCCGTAGCTCTAGAGCCATGCCGTAATCCTCCTCGGGATCGACGTCTGCCTGCTCGGTATGTTACTTCTACTTCTTATTCTACTGAGTTTAATTCTTTTTTGGCTGCTGTTCATGCTGTACAAGAACCCATTAGTTATCGTGAGACAATTCAGCATGTTGAGTGGCGTCAAGCTATGTCTGAGGAACTCAAGGCGTTGGAGGGTATTGGTACTTGGGAGCTAGTGCCTCTTCCTCTAGGCGGCTCATTGGTATCCTGCCGATGGATATACAAGATTAAGACCCGTTCTGATGGTAGTATTGAACGCTACAAAGCACGTCTGGTTGCCAGAGGTTTCTCGCAGGAGTATGGTATTTATTATGAGGAGACCTTTGCTCCCGTAGCAAAGATGACATATGTCCATGCTTTACTAGCTATTGCTTCAATTCGTAATTGGCCTCTCTTTCAGCTTGATGTCAAGAATGCTTTTCTTCATGAAGATCTTCAGGAGGATATCTTCATGCAACCTCCACATGGTCTTGCTCATATCTCTAGACAAGTTTGCTGCTTGCAACGGGCTCTTTATGGTCTTAAACAGGTTCATTGTGTTTGGTTTGAGAAGTTCAGTGATGCTATTCGATCTGCTGGTTTTACTCAAAGCGAGGCTAATCATGCTACGTTTGTTATATCTCTTCTGTTGATTGCACTATTCTTCTTCTTTATGTTGATGATATGGTTATCACTGGAGATGATTGCAACCATATTGAACATACCAAGCGGCACATTCAGCAACATTTTTCCATGAAGGATCTTGGACCACTGCGCTACTTTCTTGGGCTTGAGATTGCTCGCAGTCCGCGTGGTATCCTTATTTCTCAGCAAAAATATACTGTTGACATTCTCTCTAGGGCTGCTCTCTCGGATTCATGCATTGCTGCTACTGCTATTGAGCTGAATCATAAGCTATGCCCGGATGACGGGGAACCTCTCTCTAATGTGACCCGCTTTCAGACTTTGGTTGGCATCTTTGTATATCTTATTATCTCCCGACCCGACATCGCTTATGCTGTTCAGGTTGTCAGCCAATTTGTTGCTACTCCTCGCACAATTCATTCTGCGGCTGTTAGGAGGATCTTGCACTATCTCTGCGGCACTTTATCGCGTTTCTTATTTCTATCATCTTCTTCTGCTCTCAAGTTGCGTGCCCATTCTGATGCTGATTGGGCTTCCAATGTGACTGATCGCAAATCTGTCACTGGTTATTGCTTTTTTCTTGGTGATTCTCTCATTTCATGGCGTGCCAAGAAACAACATATTGTCTCACGCTCCTCTATAGAGTCCGAGTATCGTGCTATGGCCGACACTACCATTGAGATTGTTTGGCTTCGCCGCTTACTTGCTGACATGGGTGTTTCACTTCCGGATCCCACTCTTCTGCACTGTTACAACTAGAGTGCCATCCATATTGGTGCAAATCCAGTCTTTCATGAGCATACAAAACATATTGAGATCGACTGTCATCTGACTCGTCATCTTCTTCAAGCTCGCACCATTTCTCTTCCTTTTGTTGGAACTGAGAATCAACTTGCAGATTGTTTTACGAAGGCTCTCACATCACAACGCTTTAAATTTCTTCTTTCCAAACTGACGCACGGAAACAATATCTTGGAAAGCAATTCCAAAGAAAAACTCAAATTTGATTGAATGATAATCTAAATAATACAAAGAGATGACGTCCATATATATAGATAGGACTCCTAAAGAAATGCAGATAATTAAAGATAACATTAATTGACTCAAATCTAATATTATCTAAAAGGAATCAAAGTGAAATCTCGAAAATTACGCAAAAATTCAAAAACTACGAAATAGAAAACTGCCTAAAAGTGGTTTAAACGACTTCGGAATACCAAAATCCATCGTATATCACGGCGAAGCAATGACTTTGAATTAGACGATTGTTTCGCTTCAACCAACCAATTTTTAGCGCAATCCGAGATCGTTTGTCCCAAGATCCGAAATTACCGGTGAAGCCGCGCGGGCTTCTGGCGTTCTAATTTATCAAGATAATCGCATGTCAACTATTCTACATCACAAACTCTCGTTGTTTTATCCACCTTGAGTTTGAAGGGGCGTGTTAGACATATAGCCTTATATATCCTTGTAGTCTTTCTTTCTCTCGCATTTCTTCTTTCTCTTTAGTCATATATAGGAAGAGTACTATGCTCTTTACCTCTTCTAACCCTATATAAAGGCTTCTCATGTACATTATTTCACACATCATTAATAGAGAACATATACCATTCTCTCTTAATCTTTCTTTCTTATCAATAAACATATATAAATTTGGGTAAAAAAAAATTGGTCTTTGACGTTGGTAAAACAACACGAGATACGCTCAATGCTTTATTAAAAAGAGTCGTTCATCTCACATCGATTTGCTGAATAATACCTTCGACACGAGAAATTATTCGGTGGTTAGTAATTACCACGTCATCGGCTTATATGGCATACTTGCCCCATTCACATGACAGCACGTGTCCAGTTACGTGGACTAGTCAAAAAAATAAAAAAAACTAAAATCAAGCCTTTCTTTTCTCTTTCCTCTGGTAGACGCAGACTGAAAAAAGACTCTGCACAAGCAACATTTAATGCTCTCGTTTAAACTCTCTCCTCTTTTCATTTTGGAAAGATTTTTTACGTTCTTTCTAGAGAAGAACAAGGAAGACGAAGACCACATCCTCTCTTTCTTTTTCCGGCACGTCTCACCGCCTCCACCTCCCCCAAAGCCTCTTCCGGTCGCAGCTGCTGCTCATATTTGCTCGGCACGTCCCCTCCCCCAAAATCCCCGCCGGTCGCAGCTGTTGATCCCGAGCCCACTCTGCCATTGCCTCCGAAGCCCAGTCGGCGGCAATGATTCATCAACTGACTACTTCTCTCTCTCTCTCTCTCTCTCTCTCTCTCTCTCTCTCTCTCTCTCTCTCTCTCTCTCTCTCTCTCTCTCTCTCTCGCACATGATCACACCGGCGCACCATGGACTACGCCAAATCCACGGCTGTTTCGACATGAAAGGAGCAGGCACAGATAGGGGCTATTGGAGTGTTTTCTCTGTTGATGTGGGGCTGCTAGCCTGCTAGTGCTTTTGGCTTTGTTGTAGATAGAAGAATAACCGAGTATCAAAGCCCTTAGTAGAGCGGTAGATTAGCAGATTTTTTACCAAAAAAAAATAAAATTAGCAGATCCCTTATTGAAGTGTAACATCCATGCACCATGTTAAATATGTCTTGAATTTTATGTGCTCGGCCCGATTCATCTGTTGACACCTGATTTTTGACCAAGTCTTTTTCAGTTTTATTTTCGAAAAATCACAAAAAATTCATAAAATGTCAAAAAAATTACAAAATCAACTTTGGTGGCCTTGGCCAAGCCCAAGGAACCATTCTTGACCAAAAAATATTTTTTCATATTTTTCACATTTTTTAGTAATTTTAGAAAATAGGAAAATACTAGAAAAATCAACAAAAATAGAATTTGAGGTCACAAAAATATAGGAAAATAGTAAATATTTTTCTTTTAAATCCCTTGTCATTTTGACCTCATCAAGAGTCAAAATTCAAGTTTAATCTTGTGTGTTTCTTTGTAACGCACATGGTTAAATTTGTCAAAAAATGTGTTTTGAGTCTTTTTATTTGCAATCTTTTGCATTTTCTGAATCTTGACATTCGAATTGATTGCCCCACATTTCAATTTGGTTCAATTGTGCGCTAATTTGATCAATTTTGGCCTTAGGGACCTAATTGCATAAAAATCTTTTCATTTTAGTCCCTATTATGCCAAATCCAAAATTAAAATTTTCTGAGAAACACCCATAGAACTCCAATGCTTTCTCCCTATAGTTTTTGACCAACTGAATCTAATGATGGGCTTAATTGGGGCTGATTCGTCCATTAGGAACCCCAATTTGACAAAAATCGATTTCGGATCTTATTCAACATTTGGGGTTTTCATTTAATTCCACACTCATTTTTCACTAAATCACCATACTAGATGGGATTCATCTCATGGAAGCCGATTTCCAAATTTAATTTAAGAAATTAGGAATTTTGGTGGGCCAATTTGCCCTATTTTTGGCGAACCGGGTCAACTGGGTCGGGTTGACCCGACCCAGTCAACCCAGTTGACCAAGTTAGAACAGAACGCTCCGTTCTTGTTCTTGGCACGCAATAAACCCACGAAAAAAAAAGCGCACGCACAGCAGGGGAAAACAAAAAAGAAAACAGGGGGAAGATCGGAGAGGATTTTTGAGTGGAGTGAGGGAGTCTGTTAGGAAAAGGCAAGAACCAAAAACAGAAAGAGAAGAAGAAGAAGAGGAGGGCTCGCGGAGGACAAGCGGGCGAGGAGACGCAGAGAGAGAGAGAGAGGGAGAACGAGCTCATAGAAAGAGAGAGAGAGAGGAAGAGCTCGCAGCGCAAAGAGCGAACAAAGAGCTCGCGAGAGGGAGGATAAGCGGGCGAGGAGACGCAGAGAGAGAGAGAAATGGCGGTCGAAGCTTGCCCTCCCCAATCCTGTGCAAGCTTCGACTGATCGCCTCCGGCGAAACCGAAGCCAGCGACGCCCGTCTCCGACTTCCCTGATTCCTAGAGAAGCGACCGAACCCTTCCAATCGGCCTGTCATCTCGAAAAACGGTGAGAAACACCTTCGAACTCGAGCTCGGCCTCCAATGGCATCTTTAGTTAGAGTCAACTATTTGCTGCGGTTTTGATCGCAATATGTTTGTTTCTCTTCTCTGAACATTTTCGCCTTTGGTCACATGTCATTTCGTCGCCTAAATCATTGAGTCTATCCCCCTCCACGACGGATCGGTCACGAGCTCCGCGGCTCGTTTTGGACCAAAATCGAAGCTCCGCGATAGCCAAGTAAGTCTTCTTGAACCCTTATGATGCTTCTCGAATGATTTCGCAGGTTAGATATCGCTAGAAATGGCTAGGGCGGGTTCTCGCCGGAAATTAGCTCCGGCCTAGGTTAGTGAGCTTGTCGAACTTGATTCTGCTATGTGAAGCAAGATATAAGTTGTAGAGCTCGGCGGGATGAGTTGAACGGCGGTGGTTTCATGGACTTTGGTGGTCCGTGCGCGGAGAAACCGCCTTCCGACGAGGCGCCGGCGAAACAGAGCCGGCACCGATCGTCTTCTTCGGCGAAGCGGTTGACCGGTCAACGAAAGTTGACCGGTCAACGCCCACGTGGCGCTGACGTGGCGCCCACGTGGCAGCCACGTCAGCGCATTCGGTTAAAACCGAATAAAAAAAACAAACTTGATCCGACGGTGGTAGACGTGCCACGTGTCGCGATCTCGCAATTTTCGGAAATAAAAATTACTTTCAGATAACGGATCGGACGGCTGTAGTTCAATCAGGTACTTCGATCGTGACCGTCGACTGCCTCGGCTAGATCAAACCATCCGTAGTTTGCCACGTGGCGCGATCAGGGGCGTTGGTTCGTTTGGGCGGGAATTTAAAAATCCGAGCGGGAGAAGGTGAAGCGGCGTCGTTTTGGGTCAGGAGTCGGATCCGGGCTGGGCCGGTCGTCGCGGGCCGTGGGCCGGGTCCCCGACCCGGCCCGGATAACATTTTTTTTTAAATAAAAAAAAATCAGAAAATGATTTTAAAAAATAATAAAAAATAATAAAAAATCGAAAAATTTCAGAAAATCCTAAAAAATGATAGAAAATTCCAGAAAATTCCAAACAAATGTGGAAAAATTAGGGAAAAATCCTAGACACTCTAGAAATCCCCAAAAATCGAGGATTGACCACAGACAACTGGTCAACCCTATTTTTGGGGTTTCTTATCCAATTTTCCGAGACTTGACGACATTACCCTTTAGGGGTAAGTCGCCTCTGTTGTGCATGCTAGATAAGACCGATAATACCAAGGTGAGAATTAGGGTCGATTAGACGACCAATTCTTAGGTTTGGGTTTTCGAGTCCCGCCTCTTTTCTCAAAATGACGATTTTGCCCTTTAATGGGAAAATCGTCTTTCTTGTCTCAATCGAGTTCTGAAAATTGCTTGAAGTTAGGGTTTGGGTCAGGTGGACGACCAACCTTAATATTTGAGATTTTCAGTTCTCATCTTTGTCCAAAATGACGACTTTACCCCTCCAAGGGTAAAATCACTTTTAAATTCCAGAAAAATCCTGGAAATTTCCGAAAAATAGGAAATGGATCGGATTGATGGCCAATCCTATTTCCTCAGTCTTTTGACTTCCCAATTCATTTAAAATGACAGATTTACCCTTTCGAGGTAAATTTTCCCCGAATTGTTCAAAATTACGATTCTGCCCCTCATGGGCGAATCATGTCCAAATCACTCCTAAGCCTTGATTGATATTTCTCTAGGCTAATAGGGCCTCATAGGGATACCATGTTGATTTCATGTGTTTTATCCGCATGTACTGGATCCTTGATTTGCGCACTTATTTCTATTGATTGTGATTGATAGGGTAGTATTTCCCATCTGCATGAACTCCTAGATTTAAGGTCTGTTCCCCACTCGTCTGTATGAAATCCTAGGATCAGATAAACCATTCAGCTTAGGTACCGAAAGGGCGTCAACTCTGACAGTTGGCGTAACTAAGTCCCCGAACCCACTTCTCTGGTTTCCGCAGAATCGAATAGACCACTCCCAACTATTCGATAGGGTTTCCGATCGTACCCTCCACGAAACAATTGGTGGCGACTCCTTGGCATGAACACTCATCACATGTCACTAGACCACACTGAAGGTCGACCACGTATATCCAGCAGTTGCGATTTGGGAAATGGACCTTGGGAGAGGCCCGCGTCCGATCCAGCCAGCGATCGGGCGGCCCATTAGCCCGCTCCCACCTTTCACGAGCTCGAGAGGGTCGCGACAGACTGGCGACTCCACTGGGGATCGAACCCAGAATCTCTGGTTTCGCAGACCAGAGGACTTGAGCCGATTAAAAAGTTGTTTGGTTTATCTGACATTGTTTTCTGCAGATGCTCTCGAAGGTAAGGTACGTACACTAACCATTGTGTTAAATGTTTTTGCAGATTGGAGAAATAAGGGGTGGAGTGATTGTTGACATTTTTCCTGCAGGTTGGAGTTGGGAATGTATGTTTACTTTATGCATTTACTGAAGCGGTGTTTGATACAAACTGCTATGCATGACTTTGCAATGTGATGATCACGACACATCGCACACACTAGCGGTCAAACCCCGACTGCAACCACCCTTAGGTTACCTTAGATAGGGAAAGGATGCGAAAAGGATCTTGTGTTTGATGGCACTTGGGACTTTCGTATTCGTTCCCGCCTACCATCTGCATTGGCGATATCTAGCCCTCTTGGGTAGGTACCCTTGGGGAGGAATCTGCCTCATGTGGATCGTGGGAGCCTGAGCCATAGGTTCCTCACATGATTTTCGATTTTTAGAGTATACCCCCCACTTGTCTCATGCGCATGTCTATGAGAGGTTGGTATACCTAAAACCAAAAAAAAAAAAAAAAAAAAAAATCTCGCCGATCACTGTAAGTATGACTTCTCTCTCTACTTGTTCAGTTCCTAGTGAAATTTCATGATAGAAAATTCATGGAAATCAACCGAATGCCCTGAGTGTTTGAGTTTACAAATGAAAGTTTTTTATGATGAATTTTAGATACAAAAATGGGAACACTTCTAAGCCGTCCCTACGGAATAGATGGTTCATCCAAATTTTCAATCATGAATTAAGATGACATTTCTATGTCTAAAATTCTTACAATGCAAGATTTTGGGGCACAAAGTTAAAGCCATGTTTGCAATCACATTTTGTATAGTGATTTCGTAAAACAATGATCACATGATTTTTACTAGAAAAATGTGACAAAGCAATCTTTCAAGATTAATGCCCCCATTTGCGTATTAAACGTTTGGAATTAAATGGGTGTTTGATTGATGACCATGGATCGATCTTTTAATGACGTATCCTCTTATCTTGAAATCTTGGCGGACATCAGATGCCCGTAAATAGGGATTATGGGGTATGTATTGTCGCCTCGCTTTCATTATGAGAGGCGACCTCATTGAGAGATGTCTTTGCTATGAAAAATGCTAAGTGTGTCTCATTTCTGACAGGTTATACATGACATACATTTATTGAAGATTCATTCATCTATTCGCATGCGAGATGTGATCGAACGATGGTAAAACTGTAATCGTTCCAATAAAAACTTCGAGTGTTATACTTGACTAGCTTGGTTATTCCTTTTGCCAACAGGGTCAAAACGACTGAAGGCCAATGATGCGAGGCTTATTTTCCCTGTAACATGAAAGGAGTTGCGTCTTCATCAAGAGCCACCCATGGGGTTTCCAAAATAAGATGAATCGACAATAATCAGTGTTGACACCTAAATTTTGATCAACCTTTTTTTCTTTTTTTAAAAAATTCATAGAAAATCTATAAAAATTTCAAAAATTGAAAAATCAATTTTGGTGACCTTGGCCAAGCTAAATGAACCATTTTGACCAAAAAAATTATTTTCATAATTTTCATTTTTTTAATATTTTCGAAAAAAAAAGAAAAAAAAAAGAAAAGAAGAAAATCAAGAAAAATAATATTTGAGGTCACAAAGATATATAAAAATAGTCGGTATTTTTATTTTTATTTTACCTATTTTCTAACCTCATAAATAGTAAAATTCAGGTTTGATTTTAGGTGTTCTCTGATCACCATAAAATTGAATTTGACAAAAATATTAGTAATGATTAAAAGGAAAAGGAGGGAAACATCATCATTTAAAAGGAAAAGGAGACTAATGATTTTGTCTTCTCTTTTTGTTATTTTATTTTATTTTTACTTTTATTATTTTATTATTTTATTATTATTATATTTTTTTCTCTCTCTCTCTCTCCCCCACTCCCTCTCTCCTTCCCGCTGCCTATTTATCTCCTCCCCATCATCATCTCCCGAGGCTTCTTTTCCCTCAACTCTCTCTCTTTCATTTTTCGATTTTTTTTCTCTCGCTCAGCCCGCCGCCCAAACCCAAAACCGTCCGGTTTTTCGACCATAACTCTTTCGTTAGGAATCGTATGGGAACGAGCGATATACCATTGGAAAGCTTATTCTCTTGCCGTTCTAATGACATATTGTGAGTCCTAGGGGTGAGCATGGGCCGGGTGGGCCGGTTCTAGACCTAGACCCTGTACCCGACCCTGTTATAACCGGTTCCCACTTTTTGGAACCGATACCCTACCCTGTTTGTCTTGGAACCTGTTTTGGAACCGACCCTATTTTTCGGTCCGGTTTTCGGGTTCACCCTGTTTACCCTATTTTCCTTTCCATAAAAGGAGCAATAAAAATCACAGTGAACAAAATGACAGAATCCGACAAAATTTGCACCAACCAAATGAGAAATTTCACAACTACAATTGCGTCAATACTAAAGAGTGAAGCACACAAAAATTGAAATCTGCTGGAGGTTCCTTCTGTTTCACAACTACAATTGCGCATAAACATTCATATGATGTTCCTTCTGTTCCATCGTTTGCAGCTGCATCCTTAGCTGGTCCTGATGAAGTAGCCATTTCACGTAAACCTGCTGGAGCGTGAGCACCAGAAGCGCTTCCTGCTGTTCCACTGTTTGCAGCGGCATCATTTTTTGCCTCCCCTTTGCTGATTTCCCTTGATCTTCTCTTCAAGAAAAAATGAAACAGCATAGCAGCAAAAGCAACGGCAGCAAGAGATGGAAAATGTTTGGAAGCCATGATCAGGAGTGTGAGTGTGAGTCCAAGAAATGCAAATGGTGATCTCGGTAGGTCATTAAACTTGGAAACGAAGATTGGCAGAACATGGAGAGAGTCGTGGGCCATGCGCTACAATTTTTTAAGGAGAATGATTGATTGCCACATCACTCGAACACCTTTTTCCACGAGTCTTCTCTTGGAGACGTAAGAGTAAGGAGCAGATTTTCAAAAAGCATAGTGACTGGGTTGATGGTCAAAATTGAAGCATGGACGACCAGCACGTGTCCTTAATCAAGTCAATAAAGCGAGACCGTGTGGTCGCGCTAGAGATTTATGTCTCGAATACATTATGAATCAATGATTTATGAATCGGGCTCTTCTCACATCCTCTGAGATACAATTTTCCTGCGATAATAGCGAAGGCTCTGTTTTTTTATCCTAGCAAAAGAAGCATTTTTACTATTTAGTTGACGATAATGATATCCTAACCTCGATTTCACAGATTATACATGAATTATGAGATGATAATACAAGGGAATGACAGAGACATGACTTCATACTATAAAACTTCATCCGAAAACTTGAAAAGCTTCAAAACAGAAAGCCTTACAATCTTTGCAGAGACGAGGAAAGCGAAACAGAGGCACACGAGTCAGAAAGAAGAAGGAAAAACTGGGAAAAGGGCAGATAACAGAAAGCACAGACTCAAAGAACAACGACTTCGAGAAAACAAAACGCAACCCTTCTAAATAAAAATTCAAAAGACGGGGATTTGGAGCTTGATTCGTTGCAAATGAAAGAACAGAGAAGTCTGGGACCGAAGTAGTACCTGTGTTTGATCAGCTCTCTGCTTTTTCTCCTCCTCCTCCTGGAGATCGAAGAACGGCCGCCGTGGGCCTGCGGCGTCGATGATGGCGCGATATGAAGAAGAAGAAGAAGAGAACGAGATGAGGAGGTGAGGCCGTGAGGACTGAGGCGTGAGCGACAAAAGGGAGTAGCTAGGGTTTTTTTTTTATATGGTAACTAACAAAACCGGTTCTAAAACCGGTCCGGGTGGGTATTTGCTTAGACCCGGTACCCGGACCGGTTTAAACCGGTTCCCAAAAATTAGAACCGGTACCCGGACCGGTTTGAGCTGGAACCGATTCCCGACCCTGTTTTTCGGGTGGGCCGGTCCGGGTTCCGGGTCAACCCGGTCCGGTTGCTCACCCCTAGTGAGTCCAATTTGGCCCAGCCATTTGTCCCGTAGAGCTGTTTGAAGGAGCAAAGGTCAGACTGATCAGACTTGAGTCCGCGGGTGCCAAATTGGATTTTCGGGTTTGTTTTGGGTTCAATCTTGGTAAGACCACCTCTCACTCCTTGTTAAGACATATATTATTGTGTTTTATGGTTTGAATATGGATTATATTTGGATTTAAGGGCTGATCCCTTATTGTTTTGTTCGAAAAAGCTGAACCGGTTCTGTCAAGGTGGTGCCGTGAACATTGTGAGTGATTCAAGGGCTTGCCTTGCTTCCAATATTCGATAAGATGTCTCTAGCACCTAACTTAGGAATCTAGCAAGCTGAGATTGTAGTCTAGTTGAGTTTTGGATGGGTTTTAATGGTTGAATTGAAGGAGTTTTCTGGGACAGATTCTGGTCATTGGGCGATTGAAAACCGTCCGGTTTTTCGGCCATAACTCTTTCGTTAGGAATCGTATGGGAACGAGCCATATACTGTTAGAAAGCTTATTCTCTTGCCGTTCTAATGACATATCGTGAGTCCAATTTGGCCGAGCCATTTGTCCCGTAGAGCTGTTTGAAGGAGCAAAGGTCAGACTGATCAGACTTGAGTCCGCGAGGGCCAAATTGGATTTCCGAGCTTGTTTTGGGTTCAATCTTGGTAAGACCACCTCTCACTCATTACATTTTACCTATTAGACCCAGAATCGGAAGGCCGAGGCTCCTGTTGGTGTCTAAATATTTGCTGTGTATTTACTTTATGTCATAGCATTTCTATATTTCGCATAAAAGACCCAGAATCGGAAGGCCGAGCCTCCTGTTGGTGTCTAGATATTTGCTGTGTATTTACTTTATGTCATAGCATTTCTATATTTCGCATAAAAGACCCAGAATCGGAAGGCCGAGCCTCCTGTTGGTGTCTAAATATTTGCTTTGTATTTACTTTATGTCATAGCATTTCTATATTTCGCATAAAAGACCCAGAATCGGAAGGCTAAGCCTCCTATTGGCGTCCAATGTGTTTTATTTATTTATTTTCTGTAAATTATATTGTGCTACCCCAGAATCGGAAGGCCGAGCCTCCTGCTGGTGGTTTATACCCCCCACACATTGTTGCACGAGCACCGACGGACTCCGACGTCGTAAAATTCACCGGATCCCATCTCCTTTGCTTATGTTTATGTTGTATAATGACTTAATATCTTCTTTATTTTTTGCATTGTGTTGCGTCCTATAAAAACAAAAACAAAAAATGCTAGATCGGACGTCTGCAGATGAGCCACGTGTCGTGATTAGGTGATTTTCAGAATAAAAAAAAATTTCCAAAAAAATGAATTATTAAGGAAAAATTCAAAAAACAAATTGAGAAAAATTGCAGAAAATTCCTAAAAAAATTCTAAAAATTTTTGAAGGCTGAAAATGACAAAAAAAATTGATTTGTTTCCATTTTTTGGATTTTCTCCCATTTAATCCAAAATGGCGATTTTACCCCTCAAAGGGTAAATCGTCTTTGATATTCCGATGAATTGTGGAAATTGCTTAGAATTGGGTGATGGGCCAGATAGGTGGCTAAACCTTATGTCTAAGATTTCCACATTTCATTCACATTTTTAGAAAATGACGATTTTACCCCTTCGAATGGTAAATCGGTTTCTAAAATTCCAGAAAATCATGAAAATTGCAAAAAAAAAAAAAATAGGAAATGGGTCAATTGAGTGACCAAACCTATTTTTGACATTGTTTTACTCCGGATTCATTCCGAAATGACGATTTTTCCCTTTTTAGGCAAATCGTCCCTTTTGTCTCAAAATTACGACTTTACCCCTGATGGGTAAAATCATGTCTAAATCATTCCTAAGCTTGATTGATACTTATTTAGGCTAATAGAGCCTTATTAGGAGTGTCATGTTGATTTGATGTGATTATTTTACATATTTGGATTCATTGATTTGCGCATTTTATTATTGATTGTGATTGCTAGGATAGTCATTCCTATTTGCATGAATTCCTAGATTTAGGATTCGTACTCCACTCATCTGCATGAAATCTTAGGTAAGAAAATTCAGTCAACTTAGGTACCGAAAGGGCGTCAACTCTGACAGTTGGCGTAACTAAGTCCCCGAACCCATTTCTCTGGTTATCGCAGAATTGAATAGAAACTCCCGACTATTCAATAGGGTGGTCCAATCATACCCTCCAAAAAATGATTGGTGGCGACTCCATGGCATGCACACTTAGCACATGTCACCAGACCACACTGAAGGTCGACTACGCATACCTCCGTTGCGATTTGGGTAACGGGCCTTGGGAGAGGCCCGCGTCCGACCAGACTGGACGGCCCATTAGCCCTCGAGAGCCCACATGCAACCTCGAGAGGGTCGCGACAATCGGCCCAGAACAAGACAACATGAAAATGGGGCATGCCTGATTTGGATCGACCTCTCTAAGTTGAAAAGGGTGTATTCGTTCCAAATTAAATTGATTTGTTTAAACAATGACATGGTTACTCACATTTGCAGGTGATTATAAAAAATGAGTGGGGATCGTTAATGAACATTCCTTCACCTCTAATGATCAAGATGATGGGAGCTGAGGAAATATACTCTGGGGATAGTAAATCTGTTATCGTTTCAATTAGAACCTGTTGTGCAACAATTGACATATTCCTTCCACATGTCATGTAGGTGAAATAAAAGGATTGTGTGAGGTCGACATTTGTCCCTTTAAAGAAGACTCAATTGTGGACCCTCAAAACTGGAGGCCAATGTGACATGGCACGATCGCCAATTGAAGCACATCTCAAGGAGTACAAATACTCGTGTTTCCCACCATGAGATTGATGATCACTCAACCATAAAAGGGTGTATATCGTTCCTCATTTCAATTCTCTCAAGATATGAAATGATCATCTTCTTTTCTATATGTAGGGATGAAGAAAACTGAATGCTTATTTGCGAAGCAACACTTCAAGGTGTAAATGTACACAAATAGAGATAAATCTACACTTGTGGATCTCGAGTAGTAGGGTGCTTGAGGAGCGTCATGAAGTCATGACAAGTCGAGAAGACCATGAAGAGATGATCGTTGCCCATCTTTGAATCAAGAGGGAGTACTTGTTTTAGTAATTGATTTTCATAATCAAAAGTCAAACATTTTTCTTCCTCTTTAAACAGATTGAAATGCATCAATAGAGCGAAAGTGGCGAAAGGTCACCCAACCTCAAGAGGGAGAGTGACAGAACCCAAAAAGTGTCGAACATCGTGCAACATCAAAGGCTGAGACCTTCGGATAATTACGATGAAGTTTCATCCTCTGTTGTCACAAAAGGGAGTAAATCGTCCCTTATTCTGATTCTATCTCATACAAATGACTGAGATGCTTCTCTTTCATATACAGAAAATGATAGTTGAAGACATGTGTCAGAATAGATCGAAGAATGTCAAACGCCAAAATCACCTGACATGGAAGTGATTGACTCAACCAACAAGGAAGGCGTTAGCGTGATACAATGGAGCTTCATATGGCTAAATCAGCTAACTCAAGGTGGAATACTTAGTTGCTGGAGGCAAATCATTTCCCTATCCAAAAAGCATGCCGAAGTCGAAGACATCAGATTTGCCATGGTGATACGTGGGGCAAGTCCCTGAAACAATAGTTATCACACATGGAACGTAATAGAATGAAATCCATAGCAACAACGCTTCCAAGAAGAACAATGTCGAGTCATCCCTCTTGGTAGAAAAGGACGTATCGTTCCTAAATAAGTTTCAATCAGATGTGGAAATAATATTTCCTATCTTTTTCCTCTCAGGTGATGAACAGAGTCAAGACACCCAAGAAGCAACGACTTCAAAATGACAGAAAGGGAGTACCCACTTTTCATATCATCTCACACATGCATTTAGGATAGATGATTTCAAGAGCGCCATAATGGCTCGATTTGCGAACAAAATTCTCGAGAAAATTTGAAAAAGTTTCTTAGCAATTAGAAGTCTCTTTGAAAAGAGCATTCGAAAAGAAAGAATTCAAACTTTACAGATTGGCGTACTCAATGAGGAGATACTTTCTGTGAACAAGAATGAAAGGCACAAATCCATTTTTCGTTGCAAACAAGAATCATCTTAGATCACTTGCATCATACATATCATGCATGCATCATTCATATGCACATTCTCCCTTGAAAGATGTCGACAGGTCAAGACAAAAGAATCCAAATGAAAGGGAAATGCCAAGACCCAAGGAACGAAGGGGAAATATCAAATAGCTCAATGGCAACTATAATGGCTGATATTAAGGCGATGCTAGAAGCCTCCCAAGCCAGACAGACAGTAGCTCCTAACCAGAACAACTCGAGTCTTCCATTCGCACCCGATATGGCTGACAAAGAAACGACAGGAGATACCCAACATACAGAGGAAGATGTCCGTATGCCAAACATCTAATCACAACAAAAAGCACCCCCTGTTGTTGTTGACAATCTCGAGAAGAAAAAAAGGGGAACCAGACTGTAAAGGCCGAACTGGAGGCTAAGAGATCAGCCAAGATTAAAGAATGTTTAAGCAACCAGGGCTATGAGTTGGCTCGTTTCGACAAGATATCTCCCTTCACTGAGGTGGAGACCCCTCCTGACTACAAGGAACGGGACTTCATGAGGAAGTATAATGGGACAGGCTGTCCATGCGCCCACCTCAAATATTACCTGCACAAGATGGCGCAGTATTCAGACTATGTTCCATTACTGATGAACACGTTCCAAGAGAGTTTGGCTGGCGCCGCTCTGGTTTAGTTCATCGAGCTGGACCTAGAAGATTATGACGGGTGGAAAGATCTTGCAGAGGACTTCCTCAGACAGTATAGGTTCAACACAGCTACGGCCCCCAACGAGGGAAGACCTTCTACGAACCTCAAAGGCGATGGGCGAATCAATCAGGACATATGCCCGGAGGTGGCGAGCCTTGGCTAACCAAGTAAAGCCGTCAATCCCCGAAGACGAGCTGATTGATTTGTCCCTGAAAGCATTCCCCTACGAATACTTCAACAGGTTAGACGCCTCAGGATGTCAGACTTTCGCACACTTGATAAAGGTGGCTAAAAGGCTCGAATGGGCCTTAAGAGAAAGGAGGCCTCATGAAGCTTCTACCAGAAAACAATATCCCCTGAAAAAGGATAGAGAGAAGCCGGACTGGACATAGCGTTTATACCAGATCCCCACAAGCCCAAGACGTTTGGCAATTCCAACCAGACCAAAGGAGGATCATCCTGGTCAACACCGAAAGTGCAAGAACCTAGAAAGAGACAACCCCAAAAGCAATTCTCTCAGCTCCCGAGGCCTTTGTCCAAGCTACTCCCGATGCTGCTAGAATAACACTTGGTGGCAAAGGAACCACCTAGAGCGATAATTGCTATATCCTTAAGCTGGAGGTACAAGCTTTGATTGACAGCCAGATTCTAAAATTTGACAACGTGGCTCCAAACGTACAAGAAAACCTGCTCCCTGATTATCAAGCAATTGGGGGAATATTCACTGAAGATGAGGAAAACCACCTCCAGCTGACGGTGGACATGTTTAAGCTGACCGACCTTCTGGCGACCGCTTCATCATACCCAAAAGCAAGAGAGATCTCTGCTGACGTAAAGAAGCTCTGTATCGCCGAGATGATGAACTTGGGGATAATGTCCGATACTACCGATGAAGAATTTGAAGGAGTCAAAGCTTCTCTATCTTTGGAAGGAAGCCACTTCATGATCAAAACTGAGCAAGGTAGCACCTGGGACATCCCGCACGAGAATCTGGTAGACAGTCTTGGGCCGGTCATTCAGTTAGAAAAAGAATTCGAAGAGGACAAACTGAAAAGCCAAGAGGTGAAGTCTAGCAGATCGCAGATTCATGGCCAACGCATTAGAAATAGGTGAAATGGTAGACAACCTGGGTCATGATTCTAGAGGGTACAACTTTAAAGTGAAGTACTCCGCTCCCCCTAACTTCTATCAGAGAATGGAGGATATTATACCAGACAGACGGGGAGGCATGGATGATCCCGTTTGACCGGAAAAGTCTTTTTCGAAAGAGCCTGAGTCATCACTTAACCAAGTGAGGGTTACTAAGCTTGACACAAAGCAGTATGCCGAAACAAAGAGATCAAAGGATCAACAACAGGGTTCAGTTGAATTATTCAAAGGAAAAAGAGAATACCCGAGATCCGCAACATCAGTAGTATTAGACGACGACGACCGACATTGTCGACTGAGAAACGAAATCTCCTCAAGGGACTTTGACAACATTGTGTCAATGATTGAAACCGCTACGACTGTGGTAATTAAACTAGAAGAGCTTGACAGCTTGAATAAGGTAGAAGTTTGCCTGGTCAAGCCTATTTTGATTCGATTGAGGAAAAAGACGGCACAGCTGAACCAGAGACGTCTTATCAGAGGACAGTAACCATACAAATCCCTCCAGTAGAAAAGTACGATCCTAAAGAGATCCATAGGGACTATGAGACAGAGGAAGAAGATGATGATGCGTCTATCCGCAGGGAATGTAATGCCTTTGAGGAATCAACGCCTCCTACTTCGGAAGAGCCGGATATTGTTAATTTGGGGGATACTGAAAATATCAAAGAAGTCAAGATCGGTGGACATTTATCCCGAGATGAAAGACTCAGGTTCACAGAACTACTAAGAAGGTCGTTAAGATGTCATGCAGCAAATTCTAAAGATATCGAGCTACCAAGAGGTAGATAAAAGTGATCGAAGATTCAGATGGTTGAGACAAATAACCAGAACCAGCAAAGAAGGTTCATTAGGGCAAGCCCTTCCTTTCCTGTCAAGAGACCAAGCTGGGAGCAAGATTCTCATGCGCTACCAAGACAGCATATTGGAGCAAGTTGTCAAGCCCAAAGACGACAAGCGTCAAGACATCCCCTACTAGGACAAAGCAACCGAAAGAGACGATCTCCTCGATCAACGGAAATGCAAACACCTCAAAGGGAGTATCGCGTTCCTTGGTGATTTATGTAAAGTTAAACATGGATGAATACTCATTGCTTCATGTACAGGTACAAAGACCTCTTCAAATAGGATTGAAAACCGTCAAATGATATGAAAAATGCTAAGGCATTTGGCCAAGGTAGACGTCGCCCAATGGGGCAAATGGATTGTTGATATTATCAACACCTTCAAGCATGGATGGAGGGATTCGACGAATGTTGTCCATATCAGCATACAATATTGGAATGGACTCAATCAAGAGATAAATGTCGACAATTGACAAAAGAAGGGTAGTTGGGTGTCGTATCCAATTTACTCATTTTTCTTGCATTTGCTAATGCAGAACCATTTCTTTCTGTGGCAGAATACGCCATTAGGACATTACCAGGAGTCCAACAAAGAGGATAACATCACAAGGATGGTCACAAGTGACAAAGATGCATGAAGCAAACGACTTTCTCAAGCATTGGAAGGATGACACTTTAAAGGTGAAAAGTAAAGTGAAGATCCAAGTAAGAGACAATCCAAACTGGATAAGGGATCGCATGAAAATGCAAAAATGAATAGAACCATTTGACTGGGGCAAGGATTACCTAGCCATGACAAGTCATGCCTAACTGGGGCAAGCGAATCATCTACGCAACTGGAGGAAAAAGTGGCATTTCATTCCCAGCAGGATCAATGAACGTGATAGAAGAGTCGTTCACATCAGAGTTAAACCTCAAGATACAAACTTGAGTGAAGGGTGACTTTGTGTCGTTCTAATTTGATCTTCAAATGATCTTTCTCCTAATATGAATTTGCCCTAATTTCAACAGAAAATTATTGGCATTCAAAAGGACTCAGAAGGAAAGAACTCGCCGACTCAACTTCAAGGCGAGATGATCTTTGGAGATAACAGCTTCGGAAGTCAAGCATTCAAGAAATGATCTTTGGCTATAAGATCGAGTGGAGAGTAAAAAGTATCGCTTCCACACTACATGCTTTAACATACATCTTGATGAGAATTTATTTTTCCTTGAATAAGGAACTTTGAAGAATGACATGGGGCACGTTCCAAAGATGAATGAAGCCATCAAGCAGGATTCATTGCCCCAATCAGATGAAGGCGTCATCGCCATAGGTCAAAATGGCTGATTTATGTAATCTGCGCATTGGCGTTCAGATGAGAATGCATGATCAAGAAGACCTAACGTCGTGGTGGTCAGGTGCACATCCTTTCTCTTCAAAGACTGAGAGTTTTAAGAAATTTTAGAACTCTTAACCACCCTGTGTTGTTAAGAAAAATGCAGATTTTCATGAATCTATCCACTTCCATTGGAGTGCATGATCAAGGGTAAGGTGTATCGTTCTAATTTCCTGAAATTCGAGAGCATACACTGACATATTCCTTTTATGTTTTTCAGGAATCTCTAGCCGCGCTGGGCAGGTAAGTATTCCTTTCCCAATCTTTTAGGTTTTTTAAGACTGTCAGAATCCTTATTGCTAAAATTGAGAGGCTTTTTGGAATCTAGCATACATTCAAAGCTCATGTCTGAAAGACGCAAAATTCTCACAATCATGTCATTGGCATTCGTGTTTAGATCTGGAGGTTATCTGAACACGACTGAAACATACATTGTGCATCATAAATCCCCTTGGAGGGTAAGTTTTGGAGAAAGCAAAATGAACTTTTCCAACAAGAGTTGTTTAAATCGTTCAAAAGGATGTTTCCTCAGACAAGAGACAAGCCTGGTCCAAACACGTCCCATACACACTTAAGAGATAAGTGGAGTGGTAAGGATAGCGAGACCTTGACCTACGGACGTAAGGGTTATTCGCAGTGATTACATGGATTGAGACGACGGAGGCATTCGTTTCTCTATCATAAACACTACAGGTGACCATTGATAACCCTTTAAACGACGATTTCATTCTATACCCCTGTCAAGAACCACCCCACAATGGGGCAAACTGGAGGTACCTCCAGCGGTATCAGGAGATAAATGGTTAGAAGTTCTCTTGCTCAGACTTGCATCAATCTTCGTGTGTTGCTTGTCATTTTAACTTCTATGGTAATTCAGGTGCTTTAGGATGACGAAAAGCATTTGTTTCTCTATCCTATACACTTTTACCCTTTGTACAACCCAGTTGAGCCTATACGTTCATTTCACAAACCCGTTGGTGATCATTGCATATTCCAAGACGGAAGCGACGTCCCTTCAAGAGCGGAAGAGTTCAAAACACAGGATTTGTGAAAAATTCATAGATTAATGTTTGAGTGCTGAGATTCAAGTTGTACATCTAGCACACTCATTTGAAAATTCTGATCCCCAAAAGAAAAGAAAAGGTGGGATCTCGACAAAAGACGAGAAAAAGAAAAAAAAGAAAAAAATCAGATCCTGGGCATCAAGAAAAAGCAAAGTGCCTGGTAAAAGCAAGGCCAATGCCCATCCAAATACTTGTACACTTGTGAATCAGGTATTTGATCTTGTAAATGCCAAAAGATGGCAAGATACCTTTGTATAGGTCACTAGTGAGATCTGATTGTAAAAGAAAATCCCAAGGGAGCTGGACAGCAAAGGATGCTCCCAAATCATGTCACACTCAGATGATGTAAGCATAAGACAAGGTATTGACGCCGTCTTGACATAAGAGAGATGTTCTCTAAAGACAAATATGCACTTCAAAGACTGAAGACGCTCTTTGAACCAGAAGGGGCAAGATGGCAGCAAACTTGCAGTGATCACCAATGATAAACCCTTCGCGTATTCTGAGCCAAAAACAATCCTTTCTTGGGTCCCCAATTCTACCTACGTTACAACCCTGAAAAGCCTTTTCTGATTAAGGCACATGGATTGATATAGGGTTTAATGTCTAAGCTTAGCTCGAAGAAGTTCGAGCAAGATTATTTCTTTCTCATTTTGCAGGTTTCTTGACTTGTAAACCTGGAGCAGACATTGAAGACTTCGCTTCAATAGCCTTGACTTGCACGCAAGTCCCCCTTTGAAAACCGTGGACCAAGCCCAACATTACGGTCCCTAAGAAGTCCTCCTGATCGATCGAGGTGTATTCACTGCGAATGGTCCTGAACCCTAGGCGCAGGTTTGATAGGAAATTCGAGTACATTCTTGGTAAAAGACCATTATCTCAAAACAGTGAGAAGTCCTCTTTGATGAGAATACTCCAATAGACATTTTAACCAAATTCTTTTGGCTAAATTCAGATTGTTTGATTCGAACTTTCCTCACAAGGGATTTTTGATCACTTCCGTATGTTGCAAGGTGTTTTGGATAACCTCCAGCATCATAATGCATTCATTGAAATCTTTTCATGACTATGATATAAGTCATAAAGTGCTGTCAGTTTGACATCAGATGTTACTTAAAGACCATTGATGTGCCTTTAGTAAGAAAATTTTCAGATTGGAGCTTCCGCAAGATTCTGGATGACTTCAGCTCCTAAAACGGCTTGTATCCCTCTTGGTGAGAAACGTTTAACATGTCTAAACTTCTGCAGAATTCCTGGCAATCCCAGATCTCAGAAGAACACAACCTCTCTTGGTAAGAAAGAGTTTACATGTTCAAGCTTCTGTAGGACCCTTGGTATCCCCAGACCTCAGAATGCTACTTCTTTTGTGAAGAATATATTTCAAGTTTAAACTTCTGCAAGACCCCTGGTAACCCCAGGTCTCAGAATGACACATTTCTCTAAGAAGGAGAGTTTATATGCCTGAGCTTCTGACAGATTCTTGGTAGCCCCAGATTCTAGAATGCTATTGTTCTTGGTTAAACTTCTATAGGAATCATGCTAACCCCAGATTCTAGAAGGATGCCTTGCTCTGTGAAGAAGAGCTTTCAAGTTTATTTTCCTACAAGATCCCTAGTAATTCCATATCTCAGGAAAACACATTCTTGTGAACAATTTTGTAGGTTTGATCTTTCTGCAGGGTACTTGGAGCTCCCAGATCCCAGAATGTCACCTCCCATGTCAAAAGGACAATCTTCGAAATCATCCCTCTGTGAGATTTCAAATTTACAGGTTGGAACTTTCTGCAGGATCAGATCCTAGAATGTCACCTCCAATGTCAAAAGGACAATCTCCGAAATCATCCCTCTGTGAGATTTCAAATTTATAGGTTTGATCTTTCTGCAGGATACCTGGAGTCCCCAGATCCCAGAATGTCACCTCCCATGTCAAAAGGACAATGTTTGAAATTATCTCCCTGTGTGAGATCCCAGTGTTACAGGTCGGAACTTTCTGCAGGATACCTGGAGCTCCCAGGTCCCAGAATGTCACCTTCAATGTCGAAAGGACAACATTCAAGATAGTCTTTCTGCGAGATCTCAGGTAGCCCCTAGATCCTAGAAGAATCTTATCAAAGTTTTTGCAGGTTTAAGTTTTCTGCAGGATACTTGGAATCCCCAAATCCCAGAATAACGCCTCGCGTGTCGAAAGGACAATTTTCAAAATCTGCTTTCTGTGAGGTTCTAGGTAACCCCTAAACCCAGAATAGCTCATGTGGTAAAGCCTAAAGGTTAGGCACACCCCACTTGTATGAATCCTAGTTAATTCCTTAGAATATAGGATCAAAAACTGTTGTCAAAATCTGCTTTCTGTGAGGTTCTAGGTAACCCCTAAACCCAGAATAGCCCATTTGGTAAAGCCTCAAGGTTAGGCACACCTCATTTGTATAAATCCTAGTTAATTCCTTAGAATATAGGATCAAAATGTTCGACAATCCCTAAGAGACTAGGTGCGTCATCCATAGGTTCCTAGCAGAGAGGAATCCTATTCTCGGCCTGATCCCCCTGACGGATCAAATTGTTCGACAATCCCTAAGAGACTGGGTGCGTCATCCATAGGTTCCTAACAGACAGGAGTCCTATTCATGGTCTGATCCACCATACGGATCAAAATCCCTATTCATGGTCTGATCCACCATACGGATCAAAACCCTGACAATCCCTAAGAGACTGGGTGCGTCATCCATAGGTTCCTAACAGACAGGAGTCCTATTCATGGTTTGATCCATCATACGGATCAAAATCCCTATTCATGGTCTGATCCACCATACGGATCAAAACCCTGACAATCCCTAAGAGACTGGGTGCGTCATCCATAGGTTCCTAACAGACAGGAGTCCTATTCATGGTCCGATCCACCATACGGATCAAAACCCCGACAATCCCTAAGAGACTGGGTGCGTCATTCACAGGTTCCTGTCAAGTATAGGAATCCCATCCTGGTACGGCCTACCATACAGGCTAGAGTTTAACAGCCCTAGGATACTCAAAAGACGAGTCCCTAGGTATTCACTTGAACCCGTTATACACCGCGCAGGCCGCACGCGCATCAGGCAGGCGATCAACAGGTAAGTAACAGGTGGGTCTCTCTACTTTCTCTCTCACGTCAGCAAAAGAATGAAGAGCAAAGCGTTCACCAGTGGGACAAGAAAGATTGAGTGTCAAGATTCGTTTTTCTTTTCCCCAGTCGAGTCGGTCTAGACTCAGGTGTCACCTGTCTTTGAGCGAAACCTCTCACGAGATTTCTCTCAAAGAGGGGCAGCTGTTGACACCTGATTTTTGACCAAGTCTTTTTCAGTTTTATTTTCGAAAAATCACAAAAAATTCATAAAAAGTCAAAAAAATTACAAAATCAACTTTGGTGGCCTTGGCCAAGCCCAAGGAACCATTCTTGACCAAAAAATATTTTTTCATATTTTTCACATTTTTTAGTAATTTTAGAAAATAGGAAAATACTAGAAAAATCAACAAAAATAGAATTTGAGGTCACAAAAATATAGGAAAATAGTAAATATTTTTCTTTTAAATCCCTTGTCATTTTGACCTCATCAAGAGTCGAAATTCAAGTTTAATCTTGTGTGTTTCTTTGTAACGCACAGGGTTAAATTTGTCAAAAAATGTGTTTTGAGTCTTTTTATTTGCAATCTTTTGCATTTTCTGAATCTTGACATTCGAATTGATTGCCCCACATTTCAATTTGGTTCAATTGTGCGCTAATTTGATCAATTTTGGCCTTAGGGACTTAATTGCATAAAAATCTTTTCATTTTAGTCCCTATTATGCCAAATCCAAAATTAAAATTTTCTGAGAAACACCCATAGAACTCCAATGCTTTCTCCCTATAGTTTTTGACCAACTGAATCTAATGATGGGCTTAATTGGGGCTGATTCGTCCATTAGGAACCCCAATTTGACAAAAATCGATTTCGGATCTTATTCAACATTTGGGGTTTTCATTTAATTCCACACTCATTTTTCACTAAATCACCATACTAGATGGGATTCATCTCATGGAAGCCGATTTCCAAATTTAATTTAAGAAATTAGGAATTTTGGTGGGCCAATTTGCCCTATTTTTGGCGAACCGGGTCAACTGGGTCGGGTTGACCCGACCCAGTCAACCCAGTTGACCAAGTTAGAACAGAACGCTCCGTTCTTGTTCTTGGCACGCAATAAACCCACGAAAAAAAAGCGCACGCACAGCAGGGGAAAACAAAAAAGAAAACAGGGGGAAGATCGGAGAGGATTTTTGAGTGGAGTGAGGGAGTCTGTTAGGAAAAGGCAAGAACCAAAAACAGAAAGAGAAGAAGAAGAAGAGGAGGGCTCGCGGAGGACAAGCGGGCGAGGAGACGCAGAGAGAGAGAGAGAGGGAGAACGAGCTCATAGAAAGAGAGAGAGAGAGGAAGAGCTCGCAGCGCAAAGAGCGAACAGAGAGCTCGCGAGAGGGAGGACAAGCGGGCGAGGAGACGCAGAGAGAGAGAGAAATGGCGGTCGAAGCTTGCCCTCCCCAATCCTGTGCAAGCTTCGACTGATCGCCTCCGGCGAAACCGAAGCCAGCGACGCCCGTCTCCGACTTCCCTGATTCCCAGAGAAGCGACCGAACCCTTCCAATCGGCCTGTCATCTCGAAAAACGGTGAGAAACACCTTCGAACTCGAGCTCGGCCTCCAATGGCATCTTTAGTTAGAGTCAACTATTTGCTGCGGTTTTGATCGCAATATGTTTGTTTCTCTTCTCTGAACATTTTCGCCTTTGGTCACATGTCATTTCGTCGCCTAAATCATTGAGTCTATCCCCCTCCACGACGGATCGGTCACGAGCTCCGCGGCTCGTTTTGGACCAAAATCGAAGCTCCGCGATAGCCAAGTAAGTCTTCTTGAACCCTTATGATGCTTCTCGAATGATTTCGCAGGTTAGATATCGCTAGAAATGGCTAGGGCGGGTTCTCGCCGGAAATTAGCTCCGGCCTAGGTTAGTGAGCTTGTCGAACTTGATTCTGCTACGTGAAGCAAGATATATGTTGTAGAGCTCGGCGGGATGAGTTGAACGGCGGTGGTTTCATGGACTTTGGTGGTCCGTGCGCGGAGAAACCGCCTTCCGACGAGGCGCCGGCGAAACAGAGCCGGCGCCGATCGTCTTCTTCGGCGAAGCGGTTGACCGGTCAACAAAAGTTGACCGGTCAACGCCCACGTGGCGCTGACGTGGCGCCCACGTGGCAGCCACGTCAGCGCATTCGGTTAAAACCGAATAAAAAAAAAAAACAAACTTGATCCGACGGTGGTAGACGTGCCACGTGTCGCGATCTCGCAATTTTCGGAAATAAAAATTACTTTCAGATAACGGATCGGACGGCTGTAGTTCAATCAGGTACTTCGATCGTGACCGTCGACTGCCTCGGCTAGATCAAACCATCCGTAGTTTGCCACGTGGCGCGATCAGGGGCGTTGGTTCGTTTGGGCGGGAATTTAAAAATCCGAGCGGGAGAAGGTGAAACGGCGTCGTTTTGGGTCAGGAGTCGGATCCGGGCTGGGCCGGTCGTCGCGGGCCGTGGGCCGGGTCACCCGACCCGGCCCGGATAACATTTTTTTTAAATAAAAAAAAATCAGAAAATGATTTTAAAAAATAATAAAAAATAATAAAAAATCGAAAAATTTCAGAAAATCCTAAAAAATGATAGAAAATTCCAGAAAATTCCAAACAAATGTGGAAAAATTAGGGAAAAATCCTAGACACTCTAGAAATCCCCAAAAATCGAGGATTGACCACAGACAACTGGTCAACCCTATTTTTGGGGTATTTTATCCAATTTTCCGAGACTTGACGACATTACCCTTTAGGGGTAAGTCGCCTATGTTGTGCATGCTAGATAAGGCCGATAATACCAAGGTGAGAATTAGGGTCGATTAGACGACCAATTCTTAGGTTTGGGTTTTCGAGTCCCGCCTCTTTTCTCAAAATGACGATTTTGCCCTTTAATGGGAAAATCGTCTTTCTTGTCTCAATCGAGTTCTGAAAATTGCTTGAAGTTAGGGTTTGGGTCAGGTGGACGACCAACCTTAATATTTGAGATTTTCAGTTCTCATCTTTGTCCAAAATGACGACTTTACCCCTCCAAGGGTAAAATCACTTTTAAATTCCAGAAAAATCCTGGAAATTTCCGAAAAATAGGAAATGGATCGGATTGATGGCCAATCCTATTTCCTCAGTCTTTTGACTTCCCAATTCATTTAAAATGACAGATTTACCCTTTCGAGGTAAATTTTCCCCGAATTGTTCAAAATTACGATTCTGCCCCTCATGGGCGAATCATGTCCAAATCACTCCTAAGCCTTGATTGATATTTCTCTAGGCTAATAGGGCCTCATAGGGATACCATGTTGATTTCATGTGTTTTATCCGCATGTACTGGATCCTTGATTTGCACACTTATTTCTATTGATTGTGATTGATAGGGTAGCATTTCCCATCTGCATGAACTCCTAGATTTAAGGTTTGTCCCCCACTCGTCTGTATGAAATCCTAGGATCAGATAAACCATTCAGCTTAGGTACCGAAAGGGCGTCAACTCTGACAGTTGGCGTAACTAAGTCCCCGAACCCACTTCTCTGGTTTCCGCAGAATCGAATAGACCACTCCCAACTGTTGACACCTGATTTTTTACCATCTATTATTGTGATTTTTATTCTTTAAAATTAATTAAAAATAGCAAAACAAATCATAAAATTACAAAATCAACTTTGAAAGCCTTGGCCTAGCCTCTGGGACCAATTTTGAGCAAAAAATATTTTTTGGTATTTTATAATATTTTTCGAATTTATTTAATTATAAAAATACCCAAAAAAATCAGAAAAATACCATTCCTGGTCAGAAAAATACAAAACAATATTCAATAATTTTGTTTTAATTTCCTCTTCAAGTGTGTAATCTTAAATCTTGAAAATTCGGCTTGGGTCACTATGTCCCATAACAAACATAAACCCGAACCGAGCAAAAAAATGTCATTCGAGTCTTTTAATTTACAATTTTCACGATTTTAGAACTTAGACATTCAATTTGGTTACCTACTTTTCAAATTGGTCCAATTGTGCACTGATTTTCTCAATTTTGGCATTAAAGACCTAATTCTAGTTGATTAAAGCCACATAGAAACTTTCGCATAAGCTCTTCCTCGCGCACATGCAATCCTTAAGGCCATCGGCGCCGCTAAATAAAAGAGTAAAAAATGGCATGGTTGGCCAACCAAAAGAAGATTTTATATGGTGGGAGAGAAGGTGGACAGAGCTAGAGAGTATTGAAAAATAAAAGGGGAGACCACCAACGATTAAAAAATAAAAGGGAAGATGGTGGGAGGATGTTGGATGACTATAGTGGGAGACCGGATCATGAGGCAAGGCGGCCAAGAGAAAAAAAAAAGACTAAAAGAGGAAGCATTGAGAATAAAAAAGGAGGACCATCTCCCCTTTTGATCCGAGGAGTTAGAAAAAAATGAGGAGGAGCGATGAGGAGAGAGAGCTCAGATTTTTTTCTCTCTTGCAGACTGGTGGCAAAAAGATGGCCATGTTCATGCTTCTCCACCTGGGCAGCGCGTCGGCGTTCGTCGTCTCGTCAGCCGACGCTGTTGGAAAGATCGTGAAGGCAACAACCTCAGCATCCGAGATGGGGTTCACGTGGTCCGGGAACGAGAGATAAAGGACCAAGACGAAGATCAGATATCGTTTTTTTTTGTTCATTGAGATCGGCGCTTCGAAGCTTGCTCGTGACTTCTCAGCTAGGTCTCGAGCGAAGGTCATCCGCCAGTCGGGGCTTCGACGTCGGCGGTCTAGCCATCCAGGACCAAGACGAGGCCGAGCTCGGGCTCAAGGAGGAGATGAAGGCACACTCGAGCAAATCGTAATCGTCCGAGCAATAAGGGCATAGGTAGTACATCTCCAAATCGCACTCTCCGTCGAACTTGTCGATGACGATAGCCGAATCGTATCGAGACTTGTGAGCAGACCGATGGCTCCTGGAGGAAGCAGAGAGATCGAAGCGCCACATGTCGAACTCCGTCGACAAAAAAGAAGGAAAGAAGAGAACAGCATGGCCTGTATTTTTGAGAGTTGGACACACCCGAAAGCGGGGGCGCGAACCAGGAGCAGGCGACTAAGCTTCGGTCGCCGTCACGCCAGGTCTCGCGACCGATGGCGACATCGACGTGGTAGCAATGGAGCTCGGATTCGTGCAAGGGAGCCACCATGATGGTTCGTGGCCGTCGGTCGAGCTTCGGACGAGAGCGAGGAGAGGGACTCATGCAGGTTGCATTAGCTCCTTAGCTTATCATCGACTCTGTTTGAGGTTAGCTTTTTTTTCTCTCTCCCGAGTTCAGTCGCATCAATTCGGTCACGACACTCACCGGTACGAGAGCTTCGGTTCCTCGGTTCGGCGAGTCTCGAGCAGGTTCCTATGGTATCCTTGTCGCTAATCCTTTTGTTGAGTTGTTGACGCGTTTTGATGGAGGATCCATCTCTGGTCGCCCGGTTCTACCCTCCTCCTTCTTCTTGCCTCGTTGTTTGTCCTTCTAGCTCGTTTTGTTCGTTCGTTTGTTGCCCTGGTTGGTTTCGAACCGTGGATGTTCTTTCGAGTGAACAACCTTTCGGAGAAGTTCAGTCGAACGAGATGGAGCGGCGGCGGTAATCTCAAGCTTCAGCCGAGCCCGTTGTTGATGGTCGTTGGTCCTCGGGGTGGTCGTAGTGAGACACCGGAGGTCTTGGCGTGGCTGGTGAGTCTCGACGTCGAGGTCTTGCTACTTCTAGTAGATCGGAGTCTGCGGTGGCGATAGGGTCTGGTGGACGCAACTCGTTGGAGCCGTGACGACGCAAACGAGAGCGGGCGCGGCTCACGCACCCCGACGGCCATGGCTTACCGCAGGCCCGACGTTTCCGACGAGTGAGCCCAGACGAGCAAGTCCTAGCATCAGTCGTTGGTGCCGGGAGTGGTGGCAGTCCAAGGCCGGAAGGCGACGCCACAGCGGTGGCGTGGCGGCTTCCCCGCGTCGTCGTTCGGGGAAGACGGGCCGACTCGGCGTTTGCAACGGGGAGGTCCACGGGAGTGTGATCTCATGGTGATCAGGCGACGGTTTAGTCAGGAAGCCGACGACGACGCGCTGAAGCAGGCTCGAGCTCGTCCCCCCTGGTTCCATGCACGTCGCGAAGAAGAAGATGAACAGGAGCAGTGGGTCGTGTGGGCTGTTGGGCCGGTGGAGAGAAAAGAGAGGTTGGGCCGGCGGAGAGAAAAAGAAAGTTGGGCCGAAGGAACTGGATTGAAGGCTGATCACTTGGGCTTTTGGGATTGGTCTTGTGTACAACCAGGCCCGGTTCTGGTGTTATCTCCCGGGCCTGATTCGGACTCGGGTCTAGGGATCCGACCCGAACCCAGCCCCCTTTAAATAATAATAATTATTATTAAATTATTATTAATTAATAAATAATAAATAATAATAAAAAATTCAAAAATTCAATAAAAAATGAAAAATACTAAAAAATTCAAAAAAAAATTCGGAAAATTCAGAAAAATTCTAAAAAAATTCCAGAAAATAGGAAATGGCCACATTCAACTGGCCACGACCTATTCCTGGTCTTTTAACCCCCGATCTTTCCAGAAATGACGGTTTTGCCCTTTCGGCAAACCGTCTTCAAAAAAATTCTCAAAAATGGGAAATGGCCACAATCAACTGGCCATGGAATATTTTGGGTAATTTGGTATCCAAATCTTCCAAAATCTTCCCATTTTATCCCTGATCTGAAATCTTACCTTCCCTGAGCCCTTATGGCTATACTAGGAAGTCATTGATTTGAATTGATGTGCATCGGTGTGATTTATTTATGCACTTGATCGCGCTTTCATTTAAATTGATTGTGATTGATAGGAATAGTTTTCCAATCTGCATGAAACCCTGAATCAAACCTACCCCACCTAAAATTGCGCCTGCATGGGCTCTTAGCTAGGAAAATCACTCGCGTTAGGTACCGAAAGGGCGTTGGTAATGACACCAGCGTAACCAAGTCCCCGAACCCAAAATCTCTGGTTCCGCAGAACTGATCGATCTCTCCCAATCGGTCAGTAAGGTTTCCGGTCTACCCTCCAAGAAAGACCGGTGGCGACTCCAAATACATGCACAAGTTGCACATGCCACCACGACCACACTGAAGGTCGAAAGCGATCGACTCTTATCGTCGAATCCTTCAAAAAATACTCCCGCCGCGATTTGGTATGGGCCTGGGAGGGCCCGCGCCGATCTAAGGCCCGCGATCCACATTTCAGTGGGGGCCGCAATCGGTAATCCATTCGCCCGTCACACAAACGAGATCAATCCCCCGCACCGTCGGATCGGGGGGATAATTTCGGACGGGTCGTGACACCAACTATTCGATAGGGTTTCCGATCGTACCCTCCACGAAACGATTGGTGGCGACTCCTTGGCATGAACACTCATCACATGTCACTAGACCACACTGAAGGTGGACCACGTATATCCAGCAGTTGCGATTTGGGAAATGGACCTTGGGAGAGGCCCGCGTCCGATCCAGCCAGCGATCGGGCGGCCCATTAGCCCGCTCCCGCCTTTCACGAGCTCGAGAGGGTCGCGACATCATCACCCAAGCCGACATATTTTTTGTGCGACCCAAAATTGGAGAGAAAATTGAGATTTGGTTCGTGACGCGGAGAGTTGGGCTGATAGGCCCAACTCGGAGCAAACGAACAAAGCTCTATAGGAGTGCGATAGATTGCAAAGGGGATTCGGGGGCGAAGCCCCCGAGAAAATTTTTTTGGGCCCTATTGACTACTGCGGCTAGGGTTTTTTTGGCGTACGGCGATTTTTTTTCGTCATCTGAGAGATGTGTGAGCCGTGAGCTTTGTTCAGTCGTTGAGAACGACTTTTGTAATCTGTACTCTCCTTGATTATAGTGGAATCTCGTTTTGCCTCGCCCGTGGACGTAGATCACCATGATCGAACCACGTAAATCCTTGTTGTTCTGTGTTTGTTTTCCGCGTTCGTCACAACACACCATTTTTCCTATAAAGACGGTTTTGTCGGCTTCTTGTCAAGAAGCTTTTTAATCTATAATGTCCAATACAAATTTTATTCAAGTAGCATGAGAAGTTAGTGTTTGGTTTTTTGAGTTTTTCTGATAAGATGACTGTTCCTCTTGTAGTATACGATTCCTTTACAGCAAATGGATTTGCCAGGTATTCTAACTTCAAGTCAAATGAAAGAGGAAGATAATACATTCGGTTTACTCTACTTTTCAAGCTGTCAAGGCTTTAGAGGAGAAGCTGAAAGCTTCTCGAGTCCCTCACGAGGTCCACATTTATCCGGGCAACAAGCACGCTTTTATGAACAGGTCTCTCGAGAGAATGGTGATTATGGTGTTGAGGTTGATGTCTTGTATTCTGTTATCCAAGAAATATTTTAGGCTATGTGGGCAATTTTGTAATTTGTGCCATGTAGGGTTTCGCTATATATATTTAGGGCGAAACGGGTCTCAAGTGAGATCGGATGTGAGAAAGAGTGGCTGTACACTTTTCTACGTTATTAGTGAAATAGATCTCATCTTCTCGTGGACGTAGGTAGGCGGAACATCTCCCCTGCTGAACCACGTAAATTCTTGTGTTGTTCGAATTTCCATTACTTTCTTGCATCGTTGATAGGATCGAATTTAGATATTCGACAATTTGTATCAAAGCCAGGTTCGGCAAACTATCAAGATGGCAGGAAAGGGTTCGAGTGTCAAGTACGACATCGAGAGGTTTAATGGAAAGAACAACTTCACTCTCTGGCAACGAAGAATGATGGATCTTCTGATTCAGCAGGGCCTGTCAAAAGTGCTGCTGGGGAAAGGGAAGAAACCAGAAACGAGTGATGAAGATTGGGCGGAGATGGAGGAAAGGGCGGTAAGCGCCATTCGATTGAACCTATCTGATGAGGTTCTGCAGTATGTGGTGGATCTCAAGTCGGCTCCGCAGGTGTGGACGAAACTTGAGAGCATCTATATGACCAAGTCCCTAACCAACAAACTTTTTTTGAAAAAACAGTTATACTCTCTACAGATGGAGGAAGGCTCAGATCTGTTAGAACACATCAACACGTTCAATCAAATTCTGAGTAAACTTGCAAGTCTGGAGGTTTCAATGGAAGATGAAGACAAAGCCCTATTACTGCTATCGTCGCTACCAGCATCTTATGATCATCTGGTGACGACACTCTCGTATGGAAAAGAGACGCTTGAGACAGATGAGGTCACTGCTGCCCTATTATCTAATGATACGAGAAAGAGGGTTAACAGTTGTTGACACCTGATTTTTGATCATCTATCATTGTGATTTTTATTTTTAAAATAAATTAAAAATATCAAAAAAAGGTCATAAAATCACAAAATCAACTTTGGAAGCCTTAGCCTAGCCTCAGGGACCAATTTTGAGCAAAAAATATTTTTGGTATTTTTTAATATTTTTTGAATTTATTTAATTATAAAAATACCCAAAAAATCAGAAAAATACCATTCGTGGTCAAAAAAATACACAAAAATATTCAATGATTTTTTTTTAATTTCCTCTTCAAGTGTGTCACTTTAAATCTCAAAAATTAGGCTCGGGTCACTATGTTCCTTAACAAACATAAACCCGAACCGAGCCCAAAAATTCCATTTCGAGTCTTTTAATTTTCAATTTCCACTTTTTATAAACTATGACATTGGATTCTAAAGTCTTGAAGTGCAATTAGGTCGATTGGCCCTCCAATTTGATCAATTTTAACCAAAAGGGCTTAATTGCATAAAAATCTTTCAATTTAATCCCCGGTTTCACAATTTTCGAAATTAAATTTTATACGGGCATACCCATTCAAATTAAATACCTATACCCTATGTTTTTCTTCATGATGAATCCATTGGTGGCCTCAATTTTGACTAATTTGGTCGTTTGGACCGTCAATTAAGCAAAAATCGTTTTCGGATCCTAAGGGCGATTTGGGGTTTTCACTAAATTTCAATCAATTGATTCACAAAAATACCCCTATTTGATAGAAAACATGTCAAGGAGTCTGATTTTATCATCAATTTCATGAGAAATGTTAAATTTGGGGCCCTGTCGCGACCCGTCCGGAAGCGGACGCGGCTAATGGATTACCGATCGCGGGTCTTGGATCTGCCCGGGCCCTCCCAGGCCCATACCAAATCGCGGCGGGAGTATTCTTCGACGGGATTCGACGATAACAGTCGATCGCTTTCGACCTTCAGTGTGGTCGTGGTGGCATGTGCAATTTGTGCATGCATTTGGAGTCGCCACCGGTCTTTCTTGGAGGGTAGACCGGAAACCTTACTGACCGATTGGGAGAGGTCGATCAGTTCTGCGGAACTAGAGATTTTGGGTTCGGGGACTTGGTTACGTCGGTGTCATTACCAACGCCCTTTCAGTACCTAACGCGAGTGATTTTCCTAATTAAGATTTCATGCAGGCGCAAGTTTGGGTGAGGTAGGTTTGATTCAGGGTTTCATGCAGATTGGACGACTGTTCCTATCAATCACAATCAATTTAAATGAAAGCGCAATCAAGTACATAAATAAATCACTTCAATGCACATCAATTCAGATCAATGGCTTCCTAGTATAACCATAAAGGCTTAAGGAAGGCGTGACTTCGGACCAGGGGTAAAATGGGAAGATTTGGAGGCGATTAGCCCGAAGGGCAAAATCGTCAATTTTTGGAAGGTTTGGATACCGAATTACCCAAAATATTCCATGGCCAGTTGTTTGTGGCCATTTCCCATTTTTGAGAATTTTTTGGAATTTCTTGATTTTTCTTCAATTTTTGGAAGACGATTCACCCAAATGGTGAAATCGTCATTTTAAGAAGGGTCGGGGTTCAAAACACCCGGAATGAGTCTTGGCCAGTTGTTTGTGGCCATTTCCTATTTTTTGGGATTTTCCTGAATTTTTTAGAATTTTTTTGGAAGACGGTTTGCCGGAAGGGCAAAACCATCATTTTGGAAAAGATCGGGGGTCGAAAGACCCGGAACAGGTCATGGCCAGTTGAATGTGGCCATTTCCTATTTTCTGGAATTTTTTAGAATTTTTCTCAATTTTCCGAATTTTTTTGAATTTTTTATGATTTTTCATTTTTTATTGAAATTTTGAATTTTTTATTATTATTTATGATTTTTCGAAATTTCTGAAAATAAAACCATCTGACGGTCCTCAGCTCGCCACGTGGCATCTCACTGACCATCCGATTATTTTAATTTTTATAAATCCGAAATTTATTTTTTTAATATAAAAAAATTATTTATTTTGAAAATCGTCGGATCGCGACACGTGGATCATCCACGGCCGTCCGATCCGACGTTTTATTTTTAGAAGACATGAACCCACATCGCTGACTTGGCTGCCTACGTGGCGCGCCACGTCAGCATTGACTCGTTGACCGGCAAAGGGTTTCGCCGTAGAAGACGACCGGCACCGGTGACCTTTCGTCGGCGCCTCGTCGGAAGGCCATATCTTGGTCGTCCGACGTCCGATTGACTTGAAATTTTCGCCAAAATTCTCGTAATGAGCTCCTCTACAACATACATGAAGCTTTACACAGCAGCTCATCGTCTCCCATACCTACAACTCCGGCCGGACCTATTCGTCGGTGAGAGTCCCACCCTAGTCGTTCTACACGTTACATGGATAAAATAAATTATCGGGGAGCTTTCTATGAGTTCCAGAGAGCTTACCTGATCCTCGTGGGGGTTCGGTTTGGTCTGAAATAGGCCGCGGAGCTCACGACCGACATGTGAGGTTTGGAGGCCGACTCGTCCGTTCCGGCCATGAAAATACATAAAGATAACCCGAAATGAATCAGCAAGATGTATGGAGTAGATCGCGGGTCATAAATCTCAAAATAAACGACGCAAGCCTAATCTACCATGCGAGGCCGAGTGGGAGCTTGACGACGAGCTTCGCATTTCCAGGCGGCCTCAGGCGAATTTGACAGGTATACGGGCTTCCTGATGACGTCGCCAAGCTCGGGGAATGGCTCACCAGCTTCTTTTTCGTTCTGGAGGTGGCGACGCAGGCTCGGAAGCCTTGATCGAGTCCGGCGGCGGGTCGCGAAAAATACTGCTCGCTTCTCTCCCTAGGTCTGTCAAAAAACCCCCAAAAATTTCCCTCGTCGCTACTTGCCTTTTTTTCATGAAGGATCAGTCTTCCTCCCATTGGCAAGATGATGATTGACGATCGTGGGTCACTCCTCTTAGTCACCTTCTTTTTTTATTTCCTCCACCCCACCTTTCACTTAATGGACGACCATCACCACTATCCTTTCTTTTCCTTCTTTAAGTGCTCCATTCCCATCTCTTATTATTGTTCTTTATTTCTTGGTGGTGCCCCTTTTATAAAGAAGAAGACCCCTCCTTTCCCACTTTCTCGATGGCCGTATATCATCACAATTGGCCTTCACCCATTTTTATTTTATTCCTTGTCTCTTAGTGCTCCTGCTCCATTCGGTGATGGTCTTGCTTTTCTCCTTTCGTATATAAAATCTATGACAAAACGTGGAGCACCATTTGAGGAGCGATAAGAAAAGCTTCATGAACTCCTGGACCCTATGTTCTGTTCATCGTGGTCATATTTTATAATGTTTGGCCCCCATTAGAATTTAATTGGCAGAGACTCGACCACAAGGGGCCACGAAAAGAAAGCCGCTCCTCATATCTATCCTTTTGGCCATTGTGGGAATTGTCGCCTTGTTCATGATGATGACGACGGATGGCGGTTGAGAGAGTTTCGTAGGATCCGAAATCAAGGATTCAGCATGATGAAAAATATGGGGTGGAGGTGTTTGATTTTAATGGGTATGCCCGTGTAAAATTTAATTTCAAAAATTGTGAAACCGGGGACTAAATTGAAAGAAAATTATGCAATTAAGCCATTTTGTTTAAAATTGATCAAATTGGAGGGCAAATTGACCCAATTGCACTTCGAAACTTTAGAATCCAATGTCATAGCTTACAAAAAGTGAGAACTGAAAATTAAAAGACTCGAAAAGGATTTTTTTATGCTCGATTCGGGTTCATGTTTGTGAAGGAACATAGTGACCCAAGCCGAATTTTCAAGATTTAAAGTGACACACTTGAAGAGGAATTTAAAACAAAATTATTGAATATTTTTGTGTATTTTTATGACCACGAATGGTACTTTTCTGATTTTTTGGGTATTTTTAATAATTAAAAAATTCGAAAAATTATTAAAAATTATGAAAAATATTTTTTGTTCAAAATTGACTCTTGAGGCTATGCCAAGGCCTCCAAAGTTGATTTTGTAATTTTATGAGTTTTTGGCTATTTTTAATTAATTTTGGAAATAAAAACTAAAATAAAAAATGACCAAAAATCAGGTGTCAACAGCTGCCCCTCTTTGAGAGTGAGCTCGTCAGAGGTTGCTTTCAAAGACAAAATGACACCTGGATCTTGACTGACTCGACTGGGGAAAAGAAATGTTATGACCTTGGAACCTTAAGCCTTTTGATGAATGTTCAAATTAATCCCCGGTTTGCTCTTGCAATTTGAATTTGGGCTGGAGTGAGAGAGGCTTACCTGAAGCTCACCTGTCGGATGCTGCCCATTGCGATAAATTTCAAGGAGATGCCTAGGACTCGTCATTCAGAATATCCTAGGGAGATTATGCTCTGACCTGTATGGTAGATCATACCATTATGGGACTCATAACTGGTAGGAACCTGAGAAGGGCGCATCCCACGCTGGGGGATTTGCCAAGAATTTTGATCTGTATGGTGGATCGGACCTTTGTGTTGATCCTTACGGCGGTATTTACCAATGAGTTGACTCTTATGGCGGTTTCTACCTTTGGCTGACCCTTCAGGCGGTTTCTACCTTGAGTTGACCCTTCAGGCGGTTTCTACCATTGGTTTGACCCTTCAGGCGGTTTCTACCTTAAGTTTGACCCTTCAGGCGGTATCTACCATGAGTTGACCCTTCAGGCGGTATCTACCTTAAGTTTGACCCTTCATGCGGTATCTACCATGATTTGACCCTTCAGGCGGTATCTACCTTGGTTTTACTTTGAAAAGGGGTCTCATAACGAGGGTTCTCCACGTCCGATGAGACTGCTTGATTTTGTTTAAAAGGGGTCCCGAGACGAGGGTTCTCCACGTCCGATGAGACTGCTTGATTTTGTTTAAAAGGGGTCCCGAGACGAGGGTTCTCCACGTCCGATAGGGCCTGTTTGATATTTTTGAAAAGGGATCCTAGGACGAGGGTTCTCCACGTCATGCTAGGACTTTTTTTTTTTTAAAAGGGTTTCTCTTCCCCAAGAAAATATTGGTAATCTTTGAGAAGACAGCAATTGTCCAATTGACAAAATTTTATGACTTAAGTTTGATGCTGGAGGTTATCCAAAGCATTCTTGCAGCATGCAAATGTGATCACAAATCCCTTGCATGGAAAATCTGGATCAACAGTTTGAAAATTCCAAAAAGAGTTTGTTCAAAACATCAATTGGAATATTTCTCGACAAGGAGGTCTTCTCACCTGTTTTGCGATAGTGGTTTTTTTATAGGGGACGCACTCAATTCCCTACTAACCTGTGCCTAGGTTTTAGGCTCATTCGCAGCGCATACATTTTGATCGGTCGGGGGGTCTTCCACGGGACCGTAATGTTGGGCTTGGATATTGGTTTTCAAGGGGGACCCGCTTTGGAGTCGAGGCCATTGAACGAAAGCTTTCGCCATCTGCTCCGGGTTTACAAGTCAAGAACCCTGCAAAATGAGAAAGAAATAGTCTTGCTCATACTTCTTCGAGCTAAGCTATATGTTAACCCAAGTGTCTTAGTCAGAGAAGACTGTTTCAGGGTTATGATGTTGGTAGGATTGGGGACTGAAAAAGGCTTGTTTTTTGCCCAGAATTCATGACGAGTTTGACATTGGTGATCATTGCTGATTTACCACCTGTCTTTTCCTTTCTGCATCTTTAGTTTTTGAGGTGTACAACCGATTTTGAGGTGTGCACCAGCTCTTTAGAGAGCGTCCCTTGTTGCATTCAGAGACCGACTCTCTCCATGTCTTTGTTCCTTCGGGGATTTCCTCTTTTCCCAACTAGGCTTTATTGGGGATCAATCAAACAGTTTTCACGAGCATCGGCCTTGCTTTTACCAGGCACTTTGCTTTTTCTTGATGCTGGGGATTTTTTCTTTGTTGAAATCCCGCCTTTTCTTTTCCTTTGGAACTACGATATTCAGAAAATTGTGCTAGATATACAACTTGAATCATAGCACATTTAAACGCCGATATGAGATTTTTCTATAAATCCCATCTCTTGATTTCTTCCGTTCTTGGAGTGATGCAGTTTCTATCTTGAAACATCCCATGATCACCAACAGGGGTTTATGAAATGAATTCGCAGGCTCAACTTGGCTGTGCAAAGGATATGGTGTGTGGGATAGAGAATGAATGCTTCTCGTCATCCTATGGCACTTGGATTACCATATAAACAACACACAAAGATTAATGTTGGTCCGAGCAAGAAAATTTCTAACCATTTTCTCCTGATGCTGCTGGACTTACTTCCCTTTTGCCCCGGTGTGGCGTGGTTCTTGACAGGGTTAAGAATGAAAACCGCCTTTCAAGTGGGTTGTCAACGGTCACCTGTAGTGTTTATGATATGAAACGAACGCCTCCGTCGTCCCAATCCATGTAATCGCTGCGAATGGTCCCTACCTCCGTAGGTCCAGATTTTACTATTTGATTCGCTCCACTCATCTCTCAAGTGTATGTAGGATGTGTTTGGATTTGAGCTTGCCTCTCTTTTGAGGAAACATCCTTTTGAGAGTTTTGAACAACTTTTGATTGGAAAAATCTCTTTCGTTTTCCCAAAAATTTTACCCGTCAAGGGGATTTTATGGTGCACAATGCATGTTCAGACAACCTCATGTTTCAAAACATGAATGCCAATGAAGTTAGAATTCCATGTCTTTTCTAGACATCAGACTTTGAAAGCTTTTTTTCTTTTTCTCTCTGTGTTTTTGGTTTAACATCTTCAATGGATTGGGGAAAAGGGATACCTACCTGTCCACCGTGGCTGGAGATCCCTGAAAATGTAAAAGAAGCATATCATTGTATGTTCACGAATTTTTTGAAAATTGAAACGATACATCCTACCCTCATGTACCCTAACAGGTAGTATGTGGGATGTAAAAACTCATTCGTCTCCAAGGCGATTCCCCTGTCAAGGATAAAAAATAAGTGTTAATTCATATTCCCAAATTCAAGACAAATTGGGACGATACAACTTTACTCTTGATTTTCATCCCATTCTGATGTTGCGTATTGATATGAACAACCTCTATCAAATCCGCATATCCATGCTTTGAGTGTTTGTAACATCAATGGTTCATCTGCCCCCAGCTGGGCAGCGTCTGTTCTGCTATTTGAACGCATGACTCATTGAGTGATTTATCCATGTTTATCATCTGAGAAGGAAAAGAAAGAATACATTACTTCAGTATTCGATTGAAGATCGTTTAGGAACGATACATCGTTTTACCAAATAGGTGGCTTCGCGGCCAAACGTATTTCGTGTTGAAGGGGTAGATCCCATTATGCTCAGCGGGTGATAATTATGGTTCATGGAACTTGCTCCACGGATTAAGTGATTAATCCACGGCCTTCGGCTTGAAGATGCTCAAAGGGTGATGTTGACACTCACGCGCAATTAGTTCTAGATATTAATGAAAGATGTTCCCGTGGGAACCTTACAGTGCGATCAACAACATATGCAATAGGAGTATTCAACCCCTTTTCTCGAAGCATTTTTCATCGAGTAGCCATGCCTTGCATTAGACGTTTGATCACCGGCCTCGCGTCACCACTGCGATGGTCCTCCGGCTCCAAATTGATCGAGCCAAAGATTGAACTCATCGCCAAGGAAATTGCTCGGGTCTTCGAGCCATTGATGCTCAAGTTGGGTATCAACAATTGTTGGGGGCAGATTTCCTTCATCGCCTTCATTGTGAGGAACTGGAGTCTTTGAGCTGGAACCTTCATCATTGCCCTGTTAGGGTCGAGACATACATTCCTGAAGAGTATTGATCCAAGTGTCCAGCTCCTCCTCAAGGAAATCGCCTGTTCTTTCTAGCCCTTGGTGCCCAGATTGGCTGTCGTCGACTGCAAGCGAGGGATTCCTCTCTTTGCTCTCGCCGTGAGCAACTTGACCCCTAGAATTGGAACTTCCTCCGATGACCGGCAGGTTCATATGTGCACTCTCTACCAATGCCAGATCCGCTTCAGGGACAGCATTAATGACTGATTCGCGCTCAAACTGAGGAATTTCTATGTGCTGGAACTGTGGCATATACTCCTGAGGAGTATTGAGATAGCTCGGCGGAGCATTCTGATTTGGGTTAGAGGAGTCACTGACACGACTGCTAGTCCCGTCATTGCTGAAACACGGTTGGGTGCTCTTGGCTCTCCAATCATCATGGTTGTAACTCTGCCCAGCACTTGAGCTCCAACTGGCTTTATGATGGTTTAACGCTATCCTTCCATCCCTTAGCAATCTCCTATAGTACTTGAGGTGAGACTCAACGTTAATTCTAGAGAGCCCCGGCACATTCATAATCTCGAGTATGCGCAGTGGGCTAGCCGAATCAACTCCCAGTTCTCGAATTGCATCAACAAATTTGGTGTGAAGCTCATAGGTCCAGTAAAACCTTGTTCTCTTATCACCCAAAATATCGTCAATACTTCGGTAGCTATTCTCTACGGGATCTAGTCGTTTCAAAAGTTGTCCAGGGAGGGACTCACCGACTTTGGATTGGCTGGCTGCGACAGCGAGTTCGTCATTGAGAGAATTCCCCCTGTGATGATTCATATCCCATTTCTCAGAGGATGTTGGTGTTGATCCTATGGTGTTGACTTGCTCATGCAGATCTCCGGCGGTATCTGGCTGTGTCGGAAAATGCTGTGGAGAATACGGTAACAGCTGAGCGTTATTCGTCAACAGGGATGGTTCATCGAGGAACACCTCGCCGAGGACAATAGGATTACCACAATTAAGGCAGGTGGCCTTGGTCAGAGCTTCCTTATATCTCGCGCTTTCAGCTTGAAGCTTCTCATTCTCCTCCTTCAGGACCAGTAACTCATGGTCTGCGTATTGCTGTTTCACCCGGGTTCGTTTGTTGGCGAACCAAAACTTGACCTTCGAAAGCTCCAATCCTATCTTTCGGCTCAACTCCATTTTCTGTTGTCTGCTTGGAGTGGGGCATTCATTGAAGAAAGCTTCGAGCTCTCGGATTTGGCCTGGAGTGTGGCGTTGTAGTTGCTTCCTTTTCCGGCTCCGGTCATCATTGTATACTCCTTCTTCGTAGCTGAAACCTAGAATTTCATCGCTGGAGGAGTCAGTCTCTATGGCCTTCGGGCAGGATTCAGCTCCAGGATCTTCAAAGTCTCCCAGCAGTTCGTGCTCAGAAATGTCCAGGTCGGGCGTTTCTAGCAGATGGGAATAACTTTTAAACATGATGGATCGGGGTATCTCGGGCTGATCTAGTTCACTCAGCTTTCTCAATTCGCTCTTACGTGTTTGCTCACTCTAGAAATTTTCTCAAGTGATTGTGCGTGTCCTGGAACCATCCTTCAGGCTGCATATGAAGACCAGCAAGCAAGCGCTCCTCCCGAGATTCTGCAATTACTCATCGTCTGTATTCCCCTTTCTTTTTCCTCGTGATAGGATCACAAACTCTCTTGCATTGATTCGGTTTCATCGAGTATTGCGCTCGTACCCTAGTTCAGTCTTCAAAGTGGTGGGTCTACAATCTTTCGGCGCCTTTTATGATTTGCTAGGCCCGAGAACGTGGGGAGCAGCGGTGGACCCGCAATTAATGACTCCGTTTAATTCATTTAGCTCCATGGGAATTAACGCTATGATCTTCTCTCAACCCCTTTTCATCGTTCAAACGAAAGTGACATTTTCCCTGTGCATGCTGTTACTCTTCATTTCAGCATCCCGGGCGCTTGGTGAGGAATGAGTTCGTGGCCACTCAAAATTTTAAAGACCGTCTCTGGTTTCAGACTTAATCTAACAAGGGATCATCACAACTGAGCATGACGATGTTCGTCGATAGCGTTGGTTTTAATATAGAATTAACTATAGTCATTAAAGAAAAATGTTCCCGTAGGAACTTTACAACGGATAAAATGAGTGATCTACTCGTGAACATGTTCTTCTTCCTATGGGTGTTCGTAGTGACCGACCCATCGTGCCCCGAGCCAGGTGCTAGATCATGGCTGTCCAAGCATGCCAGCTTCCCACTGATTGAACAAGGCATCGAGCCCCTCATCGAAGAAATCGTCTGTCGTGGGTTGACCAGCGGCAGGCAGAGCACCGGCTGACTGTTGCTCGAATGGAGGAGTGCGCACTCGCTGTACTTGTGACACGCGCTCTTGAGAAGTGTTGAAATGGCCTGGGAGGACATTCTGATCAGCTTTCAGTTTGCCGGTGGTCGGGTTGCTAGCTTGATTGATGCTTAGATTTGGCCGGGTATCTCTTGATGCCTGAGCATTACAATGGCGGTCGCCCCTAGCTTTTGAGCTCGAGACGGATTCCTCCCGGTTTAGCTCCGCTCGACATTGTTTTAATAGCTTTCTGTAGGCAGCAAGGTGATTCCTGACCAGCTCCTTACTAAGCCCCGGTACATTCATGGCCTTAAATATGCGCGTCGGAGTTGCTGAGTCGATCCCCATTTGGTGAACCACGTCTAGGAATCTGGAATGCAGTTCAGGGGGCCAAGCGAACCTCCTCTTATCGTGGCCCAAAATTGCATCGATGGCTTGACGACTGATTAACTCATCTCCAGCAGGACCCGACCCTATCGAAAATTGTTGTGCATGAGGCTGATATGCTTTGAGCTGGTCGGCGGTAACATCCAGCTCCTTGAAACTATAACTCCAATCAAAGCGATGCAAATCCCATCCCCCAGGAGGCATTTGTATCATCTTCGTAGGATCATCCTGCTCATGCGTGACTCCGGCAAAATCTGGTTGAGCAGGAGATGCCCCGAGGGAGTAAGGTGGTAAATGAACGTCTTCAATCATCGCGTGAGGCTTATAGGGGAATATCTTACCGAGGGCGACGAGGTTATCGCAATGAGGGCAAACGGTAATATTGAGAGCTTTTTCATACCTCATGTTTTCTGTTCGCAGCTTTTGGTTTTCTTCCTTTAAAATCTCGACCACCTGACGTTTGCGTTGAGCCTTCGATTTGGATCTCCTATTTTGAAACCAAAACTGGATCCTCGACTGATTAATCCCCAACTCCCGGCTCAATTCAATTCTCCACTTCTTTTTCATGTAATGGCTTTTACTGAAAAGGGTTTCCAGCATTTGGGTTTCCTCCTGAGAGTATTGGTGAGGACGTCTTCTTTTCCCGAGTTGAACATCGTGGATGTCGTTGTCGTCGTCGCCGTGATCTTGATTTCCGTTGCCATAAGTGTTGGGCTCCATGGTTTTGGCGTTAGACTTGATCTTGGAATCTTCGAGATCCCTCTGTAGTTCAATTTCTGAGATTTTTGAGTCAGTCGCCTCTAGCAGCTGACAATAACCTCTTAAATATGTTGGATTGAGAAATGTTTGATTGGTTCTTGCCCACTCAGAGTTCTCCATTCTCTCATGTATGCTCACTCCCTATAAAGTTTTCTTCGAGTGACTTCGTATGTTTAGGAGACGCTCTTCAAGCATCATTAGGCAAACGTTCCCCCTCAAGACTTTGAATTTCTCGCTTAGCTTTTCAACGTGATGGGACTGCCAAATCCTGTTAGGGCTCTCTTCGATAGTTGCGCTTACCTCCCACCTAACTCCAATAATGATGATCCCGACAAATCTTTTACATCTTTTAATTGATGAGCCGGAAATCGCGGACCGAAACGAATCCAATGGTTCTCGTGAGGGGACCTCCTGCTTTACCCCCCTAACTGGGCTCCACCAGCATTATTACTGAGACCCTTCATCATCCTCGAGTTGCTATAAAATGAGGAATTAATGTATGGAAGGTTAACGTTCTCGCATAATCAGCTTCTTCCTTCTAATCTCTCTGTTAAACTCGTCTTATTCTCAAGCCAACCCAACGCAAATGGCCTCCTCTCCCGTACACACTTTTTCAACTGATGTCTTGGCCCAGTGGGAAAAGCTTTACAACCTACTGGGTCGCGGTTACGCGCACATAACCGATCATTCTGCAACCGAGGATGCAATCTGTGTCCTGCTCGAGGACCTTGATACCACTTCTCTCGAAGGTACTACACTGGGGAGGGAATATAGAACTTTCCCGACTCTCTTTGCACACTCCTTAGAGGCCTATCGTGTTGCTAATCGGGAGGTTCTCGTGACTCGCGTCTTGCGGGCTCGTTATGAGGATCGATCTGATCATTTGGTGCTGACCAACTATCTGGTTGATAGTTACAAAAAGGCCGTCGAGTTTGCTAATGAGCGGGTCGCGACGTTGCTTCGTGAGAGGAGAAATTTGGTGGATCAATTGGCCATATCCCTGACCACCGGCGAGCATGACCGCCGCAACGTCCTGTTGAGGCTTCAGAGCGACTGGCAGGAAGAACGGCTCGACAAGATAACCAAGGACATAGCTCGCGGGAATGGACTGGTTCGGGACCTGGAAGTAGTCACCGAAGAACACGAGGCCAAGGTCGCCGAAGTTAAGGGAGAATGCAGAAGTCTTCTCCTCAGGCTTGCCGACCACAACATGCGGAGCTGGGAGTATGAGCAGAGCATTAATAACATGGAGGGTCAGTTGGGATCCTTTGTGTCGTTAATTAGGGCTCACTTTGGCTTTACTTTTCCACCCCGACTTGTATGACCTGCTTCTGAAAACCCTCCGCTGAGCAAAACAAATGAAAGTTCTCGTGTGTGTGTTTTAACTTCTGTATGGTTCATTTCTTCGAGCATCCAAACATCTTCAACTTGAGTGAGCCGAACCATAATAGCAATAAGCCGAGCAAATACGTCCTGATTTTATAACTCGCTCATGATCAGATGGAAGAATAGTTGCAAATTTGTCCAAGAAAAGATTTCTCTATACTACTTGTTTTTCACCTGCAAATAAAAAGACAGAATCAGAAGGAATAATTTGAAAAAGAAAGCATAGACCCCTTTCAATCTTATGCTTGCTTGTGATTAATAAGGACAAGAACTTTTACAAGGGTTTTAATCTTGTGCGAAAAGTTTTTATCAATATTCCTCGAAAGAAAGCATACTATTGAAAGGAACGTAATTCACGATAATCGCTTTTGATTAATTTCGAGAGGAATGACTTACTCAAAAGTGCAAGACATAATAACGCGTTTTAAATTCAATTGAAGATATGGCATCCAAATTAAGGTCGTTCGCTAAGAACGAAAGTAGTTTGGACATCTATCTCGTCATTAAATTTGAAACTACGCTGATATTCTTGATCAATTATCGTGAATTACCAGTGGTGTACAACATGCATGAACCAATTCAAGTGTGTAGTTCCTTCTAGCGAAATTGGGGTTGGATTACCCCACATGACCAAAAGGTCGTGCAAGACTTCCAATTTTAATTTCCTCTAAAGGAATTATAAACTTGACTTGGGAGTATTCGGATGATTAGAAAAAATGCCACTATCACATTCCAATGACCCGTTAAAAGAAATACAACCAAGTTCCATCTGAATGTATACACCAATAGATCCCTAATACAATCGCTCTAAGGGGTGAGATAGAGAAAACCTCAGTAAAAATAAACCCTATACAAGAGGACTAGTAATGGAAAATGAAATAAATGAATGTGATCCTAACGTTTAAGGATGCCCCAGTTTTGATCTGTGCCTTCAGGATCACTTGCCCCAACTCGTCATCTTCATTGGATGATACCTCAATAATGTCCATAGTATGCTCCTTATCGCACACTCGGTGTTCGTCGTGGGATATCACCTTCCTCGTCTTCTATCAAGGACGTTAGGGACAAACGCACATATCTATCCTCGAAATGGCATTTAATCTAATCACCAGAATGCAATAAATGAAATGCCTATATCTATATGAACAGTGATAGATTTGGGGGAATAGAGAGTCTTACCAACCCAACTCGTCGACTTATTGTGCGGTTTTAGGTGTACCAACCGCCCAGAGACATGCGCATGAAACAGGTGATGGTAAACTTCTAAAAATCAGAGGGTTTGGCACCTAAGGTTAAGGTTCCCACCTCGAGTTCTAGAAAGAGCCGATTCCATTGCACAGCTATCGTTGCATTGGGACTCGATCCATAGTTCGAAGTGAGCGGAATTGAAAAGTGGATTACCCCGTGTTTTTCCTCACGGAGATTCCATTTTCAATTCCTTCTATTGTGTTCCTAAAGGCGGCGCCCGGGGTTTTAGGCGCGGTTGTGTGTGTCCACGTGTCGTGATCATCACAATGCAAGTCACGCACAACAGTTTATCAATCAGCACTTCAAATCATCCACACAACATACATTCCTACGCCCAACCTGCATAAGACAATGTTAATCACGGACTACACCCCTTATTTCTCCAATCTGCAAAAACATACAACACCTATCGTAAGCGGACTTACCTCACCTTCAAGAGCGCCTGCATGGTTAGAAAAATCAATCAACTTTTTAATCGGCTCAAGTTCTCTAAATTCCCCAGCGGAGTCGCCAGCTGTCGCGACCCGTCCGGAAGCGGACGCGGCTAATGGATTACCGATCGCGGGTCTTGGATCTGCCCGGGCCCTCCCAGGCCCATACCAAATCGCGGCGGGAGTATTCTTCGACGGGATTCGACGATAACAGTCGATCGCTTTCGACCTTCAGTGTGGTCGTGGTGGCATGTGCAATTTGTGCATGCATTTGGAGTCGCCACCGGTCTTTCTTGGAGGGTAGACCGGAAACCTTACTGACCGATTGGGAGAGGTCGATCAGTTCTGCGGAACTGGAGATTTTGGGTTCGGGGACTTGGTTACGTCGGTGTCATTACCAACGCCCTTTCGGTACCTAACGCGAGTGATTTTCCTAATTAAGATTTCATGCAGGCGCAAGTTTGGGTGAGGTAGGTTTGATTCAGGGTTTCATGCAGATTGGACGACTGTTCCTATCAATCACAATCAATTTAAATGAAAGCGCAATCAAGTACATAAATAAATCACTTCAATGCACATCAATTCAGATCAATGGCTTCCTAGTATAACCATAAAGGCTTAAGGAAGGCGTGACTTCGGACCAGGGGTAAAATGGGAAGATTTGGAGGCGATTAGCCCGAAGGGCAAAATCGTCAATTTTTGGAAGGTTTGGATACCGAATTACCCAAAATATTCCATGGCCAGTTGTTTGTGGCCATTTCCCATTTTTGAGAATTTTTTGGAATTTCTTGATTTTTCTTCAATTTTTGGAAGACGATTCACCCAAAGGGTGAAATCGTCATTTTAAGAAGGGTCGGGGTTCAAAACACCCGGAATGAGTCTTGGCCAGTTGTTTGTGGCCATTTCCTATTTTTTGGGATTTTCCTGAATTTTTTAGAATTTTTTTGGAAGACGGTTTGCCGGAAGGGCAAAACCATCATTTTGGAAAAGATCGGGGGTCGAAAGACCCGGAACAGGTCATGGCCAGTTGAATGTGGCCATTTCCTATTTTCTGGAATTTTTTAGAATTTTTCTCAATTTTCCGAATTTTTTTGAATTTTTTATGATTTTTCATTTTTTATTGAAATTTTGAATTTTTTATTATTATTTATGATTTTTCGAAATTTCTGAAAATAAAACCATCTGACGGTCCTCAGCTCGCCACGTGGCATCTCACTGACCATCCGATTATTTTAATTTTTATAAATCCGAAATTTATTTTTTTAATATAAAAAAATTATTTATTTTGAAAATCGTCGGATCGCGACACGTGGATCATCCACGGCCGTCCGATCCGACGTTTTATTTTTAGAAGACATGAACCCACATCGCTGACTTGGCTGCCTACGTGGCGCGCCACGTCAGCATTGACTCGTTGACCGGCAAAGGGTTTCGCCGTAGAAGACGACCGGCACCGGTGACCTTTCGTCGGCGCCTCGTCGGAAGGCCATATCTTGGTCGTCCGACGTCCGATTGACTTGAAATTTTCGCCAAAATTCTCGTAATGAGCTCCTCTACAACATACATGAAGCTTTACACAGCAGCTCATCGTCTCCCATACCTACAACTCCGGCCGGACCTATTCGTCGGTGAGAGTCCCACCCTAGTCGTTCTACACGTTACATGGCTAAAATAAATTATCGGGGAGCTTTCTATGAGTTCCAGAGAGCTTACCTGATCCTCGTGGGGGTTCGGTTTGGTCTGAAATAGGCCGCGGAGCTCACGACCGACATGTGAGGTTTGGAGGCCGACTCGTCCGTTCCGGCCATGAAAATACATAAAGATAACCTGAAATGAATCAGCAAGATGTATGGAGTAGATCGCGGGTCATAAATCTCAAAATAAACGACGCAAGCCTAATCTACCATGCGAGGCCGAGTGGGAGCTTGACGACGAGCTTCGCATTTCCAGGCGGCCTCAGGCGAATTTGACAGGTATACGGGCTTCCTGATGATGTCGCCAAGCTCGGGGAATGGCTCACCAGCTTCTTTTTCGTTCTGGAGGTGGCGACGCAGGCTCGGAAGCCTTGATCGAGTCCGGCGGCGGGTCGCGAAAAATACTGCTCGCTTCTCTCCCTAGGTCTGTCAAAAAACCCCCAAAAATTTCCCTCGTCGCTACTTGCCTTTTTTTCATGAAGGATCAGTCTTCCTCCCATTGGCAAGATGATGATTGACGATCGTGGGTCACTCCTCTTAGTCACCTTCTTTTTTTATTTCCTCCACCCCACCTTTCACTTAATGGACGACCATCACCACTATCCTTTCTTTTCCTTCTTTAAGTGCTCCATTCCCATCTCTTATTATTGTTCTTTATTTCTTGGTGGTGCCCCTTTTATAAAGAAGAAGACCCCTCCTTTCCCACTTTCTCGATGGCCGTATATCATCACAATTGGCCTTCACCCATTTTTATTTTATTCCTTGTCTCTTAGTGCTCCTGCTCCATTCGGTGATGGTCTTGCTTTTCTCCTTTCGTATATAAAATCTATGACAAAACGTGGAGCACCATTTGAGGAGCGACAAGAAAAGCTTCATGAACTCCTGGACCCTATGTTCTGTTCATCGTGGTCATATTTTATAATGTTTGGCCCCCATTAGAATTTAATTGGCAGAGACTCGACCACAAGGGGCCACGAAAAGAAAGCCGCTCCTCATATCTATCCTTTTGGCCATTGTGGGAATTGTCGCCTTGTTCATGATGATGACGGATGGCGGTTGAGAGAGTTTCGTAGGATCCGAAATCAAGGATTCAGCATGATGAAAAATATGGGGTGGAGGTGTTTGATTTTAATGGGTATGCCCGTGTAAAATTTAATTTCAAAAATTGTGAAACCAGGGACTAAATTGAAAGAAAATTATGCAATTAAGCCATTTTGTTTAAAATTGATCAAATTGGAGGGCAAATTGACCCAATTGCACTTCGAAACTTTAGAATCCAATGTCATAGCTTACAAAAAGTGAGAACTGAAAATTAAAAGACTCGAAAAGGATTTTTTTATGCTCGATTCGAGTTCATGTTTGTGAAGGAACATAGTGACCCAAGCCGAATTTTCAAGATTTAAAGTGACACACTTGAAGAGGAATTTAAAACAAAATTATTGAATATTTTTGTGTATTTTTATGACCACGAATGGTACTTTTCTGATTTTTTGGGTATTTTTAATAATTAAAAAATTCGAAAAATTATTAAAAATTATGAAAAATATTTTTTGTTCAAAATTGACTCTTGAGGCTATGCCAAGGCCTCCAAAGTTGATTTTGCAATTTTATGAGTTTTTGGCTATTTTTAATTAATTTTGGAAATAAAAACTAAAATAAAAAATGACCAAAAATCAGGTGTCAACAGCTGCCCCTCTTTGAGAGTGAGCTCGTCAGAGGTTGCTTTCAAAGATAAAATGACACCTGGATCTTGACTGACTCGACTGGGGAAAAGAAATGTTATGACCTTGGAACCTTAAGCCTTTTGATGAATGTTCAAATTAATCCCCGGTTTGCTCTTGCAATTTGAATTTGGGCTGGAGTGAGAGAGGCAGTGGATGTCAATTCTGTAATTTGGACAAAATCAGTATACTGCACCTCTCAATTACATTACTCAATTACAAGCGAAAATATATATTTAATAGTAACTATTTATGGACCCAAGTCCAAACTACCATAAAATGCGAGCTCAAACTATAAAAGCCTTATGGTGACTCGAGAACACTGCCCACACGACCCCTGCCGAGGCCGCCCCCCATACCCAGTGCTTTCGTGTCAATGGAGAGTATAAACCACATCTCATTACTTTGTGGGCTCAGATAAGCCCGAGCAAGGGGTCCATTTAGTCAACAGGCCTACGGTGAAGTACGATACAAGGACCAAATAGTTTTTAGATAGTATATAAGATAGCTGATATCCTTCTAATTTAAGAATAAAGTGAACATTCTTTGCATGTGGGAAAAAAAATCAAAGAAGTATATGTTTAGGCTCCATTTATTTCACGGAAAAGGTTTTTCTAGAAAACATTTACTCTAATTTCTAGCTTTGGGGGCGGAAAATATATGATAAAAAGAAATATTTTTTGATCAATTGGAAAATTTTCTTCTAAAATTAGGGAAAACGATTTCTATTTCTGAAAAATGAAAATCATTTTCCAAACTTTCTTATTGCGTCCTCATCTCCTCATAACCCCTCCTTTCCCCCCATCTCTTTCTCATGGATGCCTTGACCTCACCGTCGTAGGAGAGGGAGGAGCTCTCACGGAGCAAATTTGATTTTTGGAGGGCTTCGAGGAAGGGGAGGAGGCATGGACGACCTTCGATTTAGGGCCAGCACTAGCGGTTGATGGCTTTCGGTTGGTCATGGACGATTTAGCCGAGGCCGAATCTGGTATGATTTCCGATGGGGAGCTCGAGTGTTGTGTCAGATCTGGTTTGATTTCCGACAGCAAGCTTGAGTCTCGCGGCCTCGCCGATGGCTTTCGCTCAAGTCTCGCGGCCATGATCCAACCCGCTTCCTACTCATCGACTAGCAGGGCAATCTTGATTTCCTCCACTATCAGCCCTTTGTTCTACTGTTGTTCAGCATAAAGGAAGAAAAAGGAAGAAAATAAAAAAAGAGAAAAACAAAGAAAAATTAATTAAATTGATTTTAAAAAAAATAAAAGAAAATATATTAGAAAGCTATTATGCAACACCAGGGAAACATTTTCCAATTTGTTTTCAGGTTTTAGCCAAACACCAAAAACTATTCTCATTTTCTGGGAAAACAACTTTTTGAAAAATATTTTTTTTAAAAAAATTATATTTTCCGTGAAACAAGTGAAACCTTAAAGGAAAACAAGTGTTTGGAGATTTGGTTTGTTATTTGGCAAAGGCATAAGACTTTCAGTTCCTGCGCGCGCGGGCAAGGAAACTAGAGATTTAATAAATGGTGATTGCCACTGTAAGAGATTTAAGGGGAAAAAAAAAGACCCGAAGTCTTCTCATTTTTTTCAAATAAAGGCCATAAATGAACTTTATTTCAAATAAGGGCTTGAAGTATCATCATTTTTTTAATCAAGGATCTAAAAGTGAACGTTATTTCAAATAAGGGCTGAAATGGCCATAATTTTTTTTTAAAAAAAAAGATCACGATGTCAAGTGCATTTTGGTCTTTTTCTATATTTGATATTTTTCTTTTTCTTTTTTATTAAAATCTTATTTTTCCTATTTCTTTAAAATTTACCAATTTTTTTTAAAGTATATCCTTCTACCTCTGGCCATAGCCCTACCGTCAAGGGGGGAGGGCGCCGACAACCCTGCCGACCAGAGGCGATGGCCAACTATAGGGAGAGGGTCGAGCCCTCTCACATATCTGAGTGGGGGGTCAGCGACCCCTGCCCTGGTCAAGGCGAGGACCGTCGACTCCTGCTTGGTCCTCGGTAGGGACCATCGATCCCTGCCTAGATCCGGGAGAGGGCTAAAGGCCCTAGCCTCTGGTCGTCGGCCCTCATGGAGGTGCTGGCAACCCCATGGACCTTCGCCTCCCTCGTCGACTCCCCACCAGTGGTGGTCCAGCCACCACAGGTGGCGGTTTTTTTTTTCCTTTTTTCATTTTTTAAAACCGAAAAAGGGAAAAAAATAGAGAAAAATAAATAAAAAAATAAAAATGAGAAATGACGAAAATGCCCTTCAAGCCATGCCCTTTTTTTGAAACTCTATGGTCATTTCAGGCCCTTATTTGAAACAAGATTCACTTGGGGCCCTTATTTGAAAAAAATGAGAGGGTTTCGGACCATTTTTTGGAATTTGGAGTTATGCTTTTTCTCTCATTAAATCAATAGTGTTGAGATTGAAACTATTATTTATTTTTTTTAATGTGTAGTAATATTATTTTTCTCGAACATCGCGTGTAGCAAGCCTAAAATCCGGGAGGATGAGGAAGGTTGACAAGCCCCCTTCACATGCCATGTTCTCATCTACGGTCACTACGTATCTTATATCAGGAATTCAATATTATCACGATCGAGAGAACGATATTTTAAAGTAAATTCTGAATTCAATTAAAAAGCCGGATTTGACCAAAAAAAAATTTAAAAAGCCAGCCATTTTCTAATGATATAAATTTCCTTCGTCTAAGAAGTTTTCTCGCGAAATAACCTGATTTTGCCGAATTTCAAAATTTTGAAAACGAAAAAATCGTAAAAAAATCTCAAACTATACCCACCGTAACACATCTGCCCTGAGCTTTTTTCCGTGACAAACTCACCATGGTACGTTTACCTTAAATATCTTCCTATGACGTCAAGAACTCCTAACTTGTACTTATGTGATACATTACTCTCCGTCAAGTTTCATCAAATAATTTTCAGCCACAAAGATGTCTTTTTTTTTTATTTTATTTCACTTAAGCCATGTGGACACATGTCAATACCGTTTGCCTTTCGTCGTCCATGGATGGAGTGCAACTTTTCTAACTGTGTTCATTGACGGAACCTTGAGAAGGAAAAAATGTGTTAGGCAAGCACCAAGTTTGGCAGTTTTCTTATTGCAAAAAAAAAATTGAAGATAAATATAGTACACCTGGAAAATAGTTTAGAATTTTTGTGACTTTCGCCCTTTTTTAAAAGACTAATTTTTTTTTTTACCAAAAAGAAATGGAAAAAAGAAAAGACTAATCAAATGATTGACCCAGAAGAATACGGACGTGCTGCGCAAGCAAGAGAGTGACACGATCGTAATTTCCCTTGTGGTTTTGGGTTTTTTTTTTTTTTACTGGTCAAGTCAACGATCAAGTCTATAGGCGGGAAGTCAAAGTCGACGCTAATTGGTTCAAAGCCGTGTGCGGGTGTGCCTTCCCGCACGGAATTCTCTCCCTTTCTCCCTCTCTCACTGGTGGAACTGGAACTCAGGAAAGCTTCCGATGATCTCTCCCCGGCATTCCGTCTCCCTTCTCCTCCCACTCCTCGCTCTCGCCACCTCCGTCCATGGCGCCGACCCTCTGTACAACTTCTGCGGGACCACCGGCAACTTCACCGCCAACAGCACCTACGGCGCCAACCTCAACACCGTCCTCACCTCCGTCGCCTCCGCCGCCGCCGCCGGTCACGGCTTCGGCAACCTCTCATCCGGCCGGACCCCCGACGTCGTCAACGCCATCGCCCTCTGCCGAGGCGACGCCGGGGACGCCGTTTGCCTGAGCTGCCTGAACGACTCCGCCGCCGAGATCGCCCGCCGGTGCCCCGTGCAGAAGGAGGCGATAATCTGGTACGACTACTGCATGCTTCGGTACTCGAATCGATCTATTTTCGAGACCATGGAGGGCTCGCCTGCCTTCTACATGTGGAACCTCAACAATGTCACCAACAATGTCGATCAGTTCAATGAGGTTCGAAGACGGAAAGTTATTATTATTTTTCTTTAACATGCTTATGATCGACATCTTTCATTTAAATGCTTACATGAATCAGTTGTTGCTCCTGATTAAAATATTGCTCGTGTTTATATCATGGCGCTAATTATGTTTTTGTTTTCTTGCTCCTTTTTTTTTTTTTTTAATTGTCTCTGCGACTTGTTCTCAAGGAAGTGCTTTTTGACTCCTTTCTGCTTGAATTCTTGAACTTTATGTTTCCTGTAAGCCATTAGGATTGGCACATTGCTTTTCAGGGTAGTATGAGCTCACGGGAGCATTTGATTTTTGGCATCATTCTTGGATAGCAGCGAACATTCTTTATTGCATTGAAAATTGAGTATTGTTTGGGTCGTGACAAAGTGCTAATTCTTGTTTTCTTCTCCTGACAGTAGCTTATAGTTTTGGTTCTGTTTTCTAGGTTTTAAGAAATCTGACGGATAGTTTGCAAGACCGAGCTGCAAATGGCAATTCGACGAGGAAATTTGCCGTCGGTAATGCGGCCGCTCCAGACTTCAAGACTCTGTTTGGACTTGTGCAGTGTACTCCCGACTTGTCGCAGCTACAATGCAACGATTGTTTGGTGAAAGCTATTGGACAAATTCCTGAGTGTTGCAATCAGAAACAAGGGGGGAGGGTTGTTACACCCAGTTGCAATATCAGGTTTGAAGTATACCCCTTTTTTGATTCTTCGGCTTATGAGCCGCCACCGTCACCACCACTGGCACCACAATCACCAGTTTCTCCTCCGCCTCCTAACCCATCCAATAAAGGTGCTTCCTTTTAATGTACAGTTTACCTGTGCCAGAGCATTCAATTTGTGTTTTCAATTGTCTGTTGGACAAACATCATAATGGATGTGAGCGAGCATGCTTTTAACTCCGATGATCTCCTCCTACAAACAAGAGACTAGGGGTTGTGGTTCTCCTCCCCCTCATTCGTCTGCCCCTCCTCCTTTGAGTGTTGTTGCATAAAGCAGATTTTAAAGCATGACGCGATTCAACTTTTGATTCAGAGTGTAATAAGTTCCTGAGACACTTATGTATCCTCTTGAACAAGGCATAGGCATGAAATAACTAGCAGATGAGAAATTGATGATATTTCCGATGGCATCATGAGTCTTTCTTTCTTTGGATCTAAATATCACCTTCTGAAGTAGTTTCATCAGGAAACTGATAGAACAACACCAAGGACTGCTTTAAATGTGCAAACCCTCCTAAAAACTATTTTTGGTAATTGGGTCTAAACAGTCTTCTCCCGGAGTTTCTTGTCTAATATAAGAGCTCTTTCTTTTTCAGGAAAGGACACTAAATCCAGTCGTATTGCCCTCATTATCACAATCCCAGCTGTTGGATTATCTCTTTTAATAGCTGGAATATTATGCATCTGTTTGAGGTCGAGAAGATTGAAGAAAAATTTCAAAAGTAAGTTCTGATTACTTTTGCGTCACTGATTTTCGTTAAGTACTTGGTGAATACATCTATGTGAAACGTATTAGCAGCCAATTGATTCAGCCTTGATGTGCGAAAGCTAGTAACATTTCAGAAATTCAGAGGTCGGTGATTTCTGGATAAACAAGGACAGATTCAGTGGGGGCTGTAGTTATCAAAGTTCCCTGTTGCTCTGGAAAATAAAATGTTGCTCTGGAAAACTTTTATTTTCTACCATCACCCAGAGGACAAACTTTTTCTTCGAATGGATTAACTGTTAAATAAGAATGAAATACAATTAACTGTTAAATCAGCAGACAGGCTTACCGATAATGTGGAATTAGACAATAAGCATACTTCTGATTTTCCACTTTGTAGCTGTACCTGAAGATGAAATCAGAACTGCAGAATCCCTGCAGTTCGACTTGAATACCATCAGAGTGGCAACAAATGACTTCTCTGATGCAAATAAGTTGGGACAAGGTGGATTTGGCATAGTTTACAAGGTAATCATTGCAAATTGCTCATTCATAAACAACGAGAGAATTTGAAACATTCACATGTATATGGCTGCTTTCGCATTCTTTTTCAGGGAACATTGGCCGATGGACAAGTTATAGCTGTAAAAAGGCTGTCTGTAGATTTGGGCCAAGGCAATCAACAATTTAAGAACGAGGTCCTCTTGGTTGCAAGGCTTCAGCACCGGAATTTGGTGACGCTCTTAGGCTTTTGCCTGGAGGGGACAGAAAGGCTTCTCATATATGAGTTCGTACCAAACTCAAGCCTGGATAACTTTATATATGGTATGGTCATGCAATTTTTCTTCCAGCATCATCCGATTTAAGAGTAATTAAAGTGCATGTTCTTGCCAATCTGGATTTAGAAAGTCACCTTGCTTTAGTCACATCCTCCATAACCTTTCGTCAATATGATATGCAGATCCTGTTAGGCGCAGTCAGCTGAATTGGGAAAGGCGTCAAAAGATAATAGGAGGCATTGCTCGTGGGCTTCTTTATCTTCATGAGGATTCTCAACTTCGAATCATTCATCGGGATCTTAAAGCGAGCAATATTTTGCTTGATGCACAGATGACCCCTAAAATTTCAGATTTTGGTACTGCAAGGCTATTCGGGGTGGATCAAACTCAAGACGCCACAAGCAGGGTTGTTGGCACTTAGTAAGTAATAGATAGCACAGTAAATCAAAATAAATTGTTATATTTCCTGCGCTCTTGTCCATAAAATCTGAATAGCTAACAGATATAAAGGCACAAGATATTAAATGGAATTGTGTTTAAAGTGCTCGTTATTCCTGTGATGCAGTGGCTATATGGCTCCAGAGTATGCAATGCATGGTTTGTTCTCAGTCAAGTCAGATGTGTTTAGTTTTGGGGTGTTGCTACTGGAGATTATTAGTGGTCAAAAATGTAGCTGCTTCTGCAATGGGGATACGGTGGAGGACCTTCTTAGCTATGTAAGTAAATATCCCCAATACACCCTCCTTCCCTTAGTGAATCGCTGGAAAAGAGTGCGGTGGACCCGAACTTGAACGAGTCGAGCAGCTGTCCTTACCATACTGAGTTTGCCTTTGTGATTCATTGCAGGCATGGAGGAGTTGGAGGGAAGGGACACCCTCAAATCTCATAGATCCTAATTTGACCAGTGGTTCGAGGACCGAAATGTTGAGGTGCATTCATGTTGGATTGCTGTGCGTTCAAGAAATCGAGGCCGACAGACCAACCATGGGTGCGGTGGCCTTGATGCTCAATAGTTACTCCACCACCTTGCCCGTACCATCACGACCTGCCTTCATTTTGCAAAGTATCCCTGAATCTGACGCACCTACGCGTTCCGAAAACAGACAAAACCAAGAATCAGTGAACGAGGCTTCCATCACCGAGCTGTATCCTCGATGATCACAGATTGGAGTCTAAATTCGTGCGAGTCTTGTGTTCGATTGGGGTTAAATTCATGTGTTCTACTTCCCACGAGTCAACCACATGGTGATATCATGTATTCATGTGTTCTACTTCAAGAGATTCTGGACATGTTTTCGTGTTTTCTCGTGTATTGTTATGGAATCGGCTTCCTACAACTAAAAAGAAGGAATTCATGCAGCTAGTGGATTCAAAAAAAGAAATTGGGTACTACTACTTCCCAAGTCGAAGCTCGCTATTCTCTTTTCAAGGCTTGCTCAAACGGAACCAATATTTCACAAGTAAAACTTGGTTTTATTTAGTCACCGCTGAACGTATTTTTCCCTAATGCTGGTTATCATCTAAAAGATAAAGGGAAAATTACCTAAAAAATCTTAAATCTATTGTAATTATGTTAATTTAATCTTAATTTTTTTTTGTCGATTCAATCGTAAATATTTTATAATTATGTTAATTCAGTCCATATTTTATTAACTTTTTGGATTTCTTTGATATTTTTATCTTTTCTTTTCCTATTCTTATTTTTCTTTTCCATCCCCTTCCCTTTCCTTTCCTGTTCCTCGGCTGCCACTTCTTCACCTGTTCCTGGTTTCGTTCTTCGCCATTTCCTGGATTTCTACTTCATCGAAGAAGAAGAATCCAAACGAACTAGACCGCACGTTCAACAAGACGAACCCGAACCCAAACCCCGTCGCCTCCGCTTCGCCCCGTCCCCGCACCTCCTCGCCGCAGCCGTAGCTGCGCTCCTGCCGTGGGTCTACGTATCGAGCGTCGCCCCGCCGATCCACATCACGCACAGTTGCATATTCGCCGGACCTTGACGAGGCTCTCGTTGGCCTCGCCGTGGCCGGTCATGGCGATGCCGAGCCTCGACAGACCAAATCTGATGGGACTCGACCTCTCCAGATCTGGGCTGGCGAGGTTAGCCTTTGTCCGGCCATGGCGAGGCTCGGCCTCGCAAACTTGCCTGGGCCGTCCGTGGCCAGAGGCTCGCCGGTCCTTCTCTGGCCGGTAGCCGGCTGCTGGAGGTGAAACGGGAAAGGGGAAGGGGGGGCCTGGGAGGTTGAAAGGGAAATATGGAGGGGAAGGGGAAGAAAGAAAAATGAAAAAATAAAAACATCCATAAAAAAACTCATTAGAAATAAAAAATATATATATATTAAAATATTAAGTCGCCGGCCGGTTAAAATTCGCCGGTTGAATTGAATTGGTATAATTGTAAAAAGGTTTAGGATTGAATCGGCTAAAAAAAAGATTTAGGGTTGAATTGACACAATTACAATAGATTTAGAATTTTTTTGGTAATTTTCTCAAAAAGGCAATGATACTGAAGATCAAGTAAGCCTCTGTCCATCTCTGTTTAGATCTATCTCAGGGACTCCAAGCATGTCCTTTTGGGCCTCTTTACACAAGCTTGATGTCAGTCTCAGTAGTCACGTTCTTCATGGAATTCATTGTTATTTTGAACCTTGTATATATCATCAGTTGCTAGGAACATTGTCCGCGCATGTTCTCTAGTATGTCGGAGAAACTGAAAATTCCCCATGGTTAAAGCCAAACAAATATAGAGATGTCTAATTTCGCCCAAAAAAAAAAAGATTTTGTCTTTAGACATAGATAGAGCAGTCAATATGCGTCAATGACCTGTTTCTGACCCATATTTTATATAAAATGGGTTTTATATGGGTTGTAGCTTTTTGGGACTCATTAAATATGAATCCAACAAAATTGGAGGAAGATTTGGTGGGTTGAAAATGGTCCACACGTGAAATCCGCTTTGGACCCATTTTAGACCTATTTTCGACCCATTAAAGTCGTCCAATAAGCGGTGCGTGCGTGACCCACCCAACCCAATTTCTACGAGCACCTCTTGCCTTGGCAGCTCGCAAAGACGCAAGCAGCCCTCGCCTGCCTCCGTCGCCGCCTCCATCGCCCACCTCCGTCGCGCCCACCTCCGGTCATGTCTCTTTTCCCCTCGCTCAGGACCTTGTCCTCTCCTTCCCCATTCACGTTCGATTGCCACCATCATCAGCCCCCGAATCACCTTCTCTTTCCCGATGTCTCCCCCTTTCGGACTCACTAGAGGTAAGCCATCGTCCTATTGCCTTGAAGTCAACCAGTGATTTTAGACATCATTTTTTTGGAAGAATTCGTCAACCCGTTTGTTGAGTGGGGAAGTTTGTGTTGATTTTACAATTGCAACTCTGGAAATGCTAGAATGTATTCACATTGATCCCTCTGCTTCTCGGCTTCCTCGGGTAAAAACGCAAATTGGGTGACTTCGATTCATGTAGCGTAAGTTTCAGGCTAAGTGGATGAGTTTTGCTGCTGGAGCTTCTGTTATATGAGAACGCCGCTTTGTTGAGAGAGAGGATGTGCCTCTATATGAAATCTACTTTGATGGTCTATTTACTTTACTTTCTGTCATGATCTTTCAGGTGATTCACATTTTCTAGTACCTGAATTAGTCGGTCGATGCACACAGTATCTTGATAAAGAATTGAATTGCACAGCATAAATTTAGCCAACTTTGTTGATGAACCAATGCACTTATGCAGATTGTGAAAATGTCTGACGAATGAAAATGATTTTAGGCATTTCTTGGTCGCAGGTGTTTGCTTTGGAGATGTCGGACCCAGTGGATCCATTCGAGAGGCCTCGTGAGTAGTATAATTCTTACGGTTTTTGAGTTCCCGTTCAATGTCTTTTGTCAAGAGTTGCGTGCTTGCATAATTTTCTACGACTCTGTCTGTTCACAAGAGATTAGAGATGTGATTTTTCACTATTGCAGTTCTCAAATTTAAAACTTTGTCATTTTGATTGACTTGCTTCTAATTCTAAGGGATGTCTGATTTATTCTCTCTTTTATTTTCCACTTTGTAGCAGCAAAGGAATCAATCTTCTTGACAGCCCATTCGCAGCGGCAATAGGGACTGGAATTTCAACAGTTGCATAGATAGCCAAGGAAAAAAAAAACACTAACTATAGAAGACCGAAGAACTCAAATAATATTGATGTAGAACAGTTGTCGCTTAATTATCTTGAAAATCATGATCGTCGGAAATCGAGGAAATTTCACTGATTCGGGGTTAATGAGCTCGGATTGCGCTCAAATTTGGCCGGTTGAAGCGTAACGGTCTTGTGAACAATACTCATGGCTTTTGGTTGTGAAATGGATTTTCGCATTTCGAGGTCGTTTAGATAGGTTTTTAGGTAGTTTTCTGATTAGGCAATTTTGAATATTTGGATTATTCGTAATATTTGATTCGAATTCTTTTATATTAGATTAGATATGGTTTTGATAAGGTTATCTTTAGTAATTCTATTTCCTAAAGGAGTCCTATCACTATATATTGGATGTCCATATTTGTAATCTATATGTTATCTTTCAATCAAATTTCTGAATTCCTTTGGAATTGTTCAAGTTATCGCTTCTTTCTGCGTCAAATATTTAGCGAGTTAGGCATACATCCAAACTTTTCTCTCTTTTCTCTTAGAGGAGAAGTTTAGTAATAGTAGTCTTTGCTCTTACAGTTGAAGAATGGGAGTAAAGAAATTGCGCAGAGAAAGAAGGCGAGAAAGCTATTGTTTTTAAGTAAATATTTGCCTACAAAGAATTGAAAGAAAGGATGTTTCTACTTTGAAGAATTTTGATTGTTTCATGTCTCGTAAGACAGTGCTTGATCTGTTCAATTCAAGCAGAGTTGTGTTTGTCTCAATCTTGCTTTTTTCTTTTCTCTCAAGGTTCATGTTGATGGGCATTTGATTAGAGGTGTCAATAGGCCGAGTCGGGCCGGCCCGAAATGAGCAGTACCATGCTCGGGCCGGGCCGGATTCGGGCCGAATTATTTTTTTGTTTCATTTTTTTAATCAAAATCAATTAACAAACCATCAAATGAAAAAATATAAAAATAAAATATAAAAATAAATTAAATTTAAACGAAAATACGGGTTTTAAAAAAATTTTGGCGCCGGGCTGGCCCGAAAAGGCCCGAAAATGCAAGAAAATTTTCGGGCCGTGCCGGGCCGTCCGACGCGGGCCAAATTGACAGCCCTACATTTGATGCCAAACGGGTTCTTATCGCTTGTATTGTGGTCTAATGACCAGATTGGATTGATTTTTAACGACTTCTAAAGATGGGGCGGGGCTTGATGCGTGATCTTGCGGACGTGAATTTGGGAACTGATATTTGGAAAGCAAGTTATGGAATTCGGGTCGAACATGCTTGACGGTAAGTTAAGTTCATCTAACACATATATGTTTGCTTTCAAAAAAACGAGTTATCCATATGAAATTGGGCTCATTAAATATGGGTCACAAGCGATAAAAAAAAGCAACCTATTTTGTCAACCTTTTTTTTTATAAATATTTCAATTTATATATTTTTTTTTAACATTTTTTGTTTAGCTTAATAATTTTTTATTGCTAAATTTGTTTTTTTTTTAATTTGATGTGAAGTTTTTATCTATGTGACATATACATGTGAAAAGTTTAAAGTAGTTAAATGAGTTGTATAAGTTTTTTTAGAATATTATTGTATTTTGGTAATATGGGTTAAAACAGGTTGAGTCGGGTATGAGTCAATTACGTGTCGGATCGGGTTTGAGTCGTTAAATATGGATCGGACCATATTCAATCCAATCCAAACCCGACGGACCTACTCATTTGACACCTTTAGACATAAACCCTCACTGTAGTCCACGACAGACTGAGCCAAGCACCACGCACGCAAGCCCAGTGATTCCGCCGCCCTAGCCATCCCAGGGGACAAGCTGCCCTCCTGCCTCAGCAAAGCAAGTGAACATTCTTGCAAGTACCGATTGAAGTATGGAGAGAGACGGACGGGGGGGAGGGGGGGGGAGTGGCTGGGAGTAAACTCTGGCCGCAGAGGTCGATGACTTCGCCGGGGATGTCGCTGAACTGGAGAAGAAGGTCGAGCGAATGCCCGATGGCTTTGATCCTGTTGCGCTGGATGACGACGTGCACATACCAAGATGGCTGCCGCCCATTCCTTTATTCTTTGATCTAGCACAATTCACTGTTCATCGCGTAAGAGCTTAGAAATTAACGTCATATTGATTCAAGGTGCAAAAGAAGAGAGGGGTTCAACATAAGATGTCCAAAATTTGAAGAGAGAATCCTAGGTTTGCTAAGGGGCTGCATGATAATACTTCTGCTTCTCCATTTCTCTGCCATAAGTTAATTTGACATAAAAAAATCCTTTTGGTGAAAGCACTTTTGAAGTAGAAATCCGTTTGGTAAAAAAATTGACTTATCGGCTCTAGAATAACTTATGGTAGGGTTTCTGGCCAAGTTTGAGAAGTAAAATTTTTTAACTTCTCTGCTCTAGAATCACTTCTTGGATCACATCTGTCTTCGCCGACCACACCGGCTGTCGCCGGCCCGCCACCACCGACATCGGCTGTCGCCCACCCGCCATCGCCGCCCACCAATCGCTGCCCACCGATCACTGTCGACTGCCACCGTTGACAGCCACCGCCGTCGCCGCTTCCTATCGCCTACCCTCGCTGCCCGCCACCACCACTGCCGCCCACCGATTGCCGCCCGCCACCCACCACCGCCACTGCTGCCCACCGATTGTCGCCCACCAACTGCCGCCGTCGATCACAGCCGTCGTCGCAGTTCGGCCACCAACGACCGCTGTCTGCCGACCACCGCCATTGAATATTTTGTTAATAATGTTTCAAAAGTAGAAATTTTCAATCTTTACCAAACGAATTTCTCTGATTAGAAATCAATCTGAAAAAAAAATAGAAAAATCAACTTCTAATTTTGAGAAGAAGTAGAGAAATCAATTTCGGGTCATAAGTTGATTTCTGCTAGAGAGGTGTTACCATGCTCGTCATCCGGTGCCTATCATGAGGTTGACTTGGAAGCAAGAGCATTTCCATGCTTTCGGCTCAAGAACCAATGAGCCTTTTATCATCGATATAAGGATATATTGTGAACTTATAGATCGGTTTCAAATCGTTGTAGCTCTAGGTAGTATAACCGTGATGCTTTATTGCATTGTTATATGTTGTAGATATTTTAAGCTAAGATTTTAGTGCTGCTTTGATTAACGAATTAGGACACAACAGTTAAATTTATTATCAATAGTTTCGAAAAATGCATGAATTTTGGCAGACTGAACTATTTAAGGGAGTCATTTGCCCCAAGCATGCATCATTATGGGGCATCGGTTCCAGACTTAGAACGTGAAACATATCCTGTTATAACCGTTTTCCAGTGTTTTGAACATAGAACCTACCATGTTTACCGTAGAACCTGATTTGAAACCTACATTATTTTTATGGCTTAGTTCTAGGATCTACTGGAGAACAATTTTTTGTTTTAGTTTTCTTTTTTTGGTTTCATTTTTTCCAATAAAATAATTTTATTATTAATGAAGCGATTCAAAGTAAAAGATGAACAATGAAATTTATTATCAACCAAAAGCAACGATCCTAGGAGGAAAAGTGAAGGAGTGTTGCCTTGTTGCTAAGTCATGACTGTTGGGGTTAAATTTTCGAAGGAAAATCACATTAGGGTTTGGCTTTTTAAGTGATGAAACTGTTGAGAAAACCTCCTCTAGTAAATTTTTGTATTGACAAAACTATCTATAGTCCTATTGAATGTGATAAATGCATTATTGTACTTTATTTTAGGTGATACATGTGAGAAAAAAAAAGTTTATGTTGGCCTTAGTTGGATGTTCAAACTTTAGGCAAGAGTATCGCGTATTTGTTTCCAAAGGGGTTGAATCACGTTATCCAAATTAAGTAAAGTAATTCTTATGAAGGTTCAACCACAGCTTTGAATAAGAGTCATATGCGAGCATCAATAAGGATTCTATTAACTTCAAACTTAGTGTTTTCTCTGTCAGATTCAGAAGACTAGTTTTGTTTTCGAAGACTGTTCAAATAGAAGGTAATAATTAGATCCAAAACTATTCTTATTTGAAGATCGATGTTTGACATATGCTATATGTGACTCAGATCGATTTAGAAGATGGTTCTACAATAAATCATAGAACATCTCAAGTTGGAAATTACCTTAACAAACAAGCTGACTTTCATAAATGAAGAATCCTACTTATAAAAATTAAAGATTTGATTGTATGGGCGATCTGATCAGCGAGGTTCAGACTCTAATCACTCAATGGATACTAAATCTTCTAGATACAATCCTCACACCAATCCCGGCTAGTCGACGTTCTCGTCAATGATTTCCAACTAAAATTAGCTAGATGACTTGATAAAATGTGAAAAGATTCAGGACCCAATTGATACAATTACAAGGTTTGTGACTAAATTGACAAAATTACATTAAGTTTAGGACTTTTTAGATAATTTTTCCCAGCAGAAGGATAGCACGAGTGCCAATATTTGTGTACGGCGCTCACTTTAGTGTCAATATTTTTTTTTTGGATCACTTAAGTGCTAATTTTTTTAAAAAAAGGTCATTTCAGTGCCAAGTCCGATGAACTTTGTCGGAAAGCATATGTGGCGCCTACGTGGCTCGCAGGAGCATCCTAGTCAACAAATAAAAATACAAAATAATAAAAAAATCCACTTAATATTTAAAAAATAAAAATAAACATAAAAATAACCTAAAAAAATAAAAAATAAAACACACACACACAAATCTGCAGTTGCAGTTGCAGCGGCACGCTGCCCTCCATCGTCGGAAATGCTTCTGCTTCTGCTCCAATGACAGAGCCGCGAAGCACTTCACGAAAGATCACTGGAAATGCTTCTGCTTCTGCTTCGCTTTCATTTTCCTCGGAATATTCATCATCAGCTTCTTCTTGGACAACTTCCTTGAACTTAACCCCCGATATCCTCCCCCTCTCCACCAAAGACTACGGAATCCGCTGTGAAAAAGAAGAAGAGCAGAGGCTGTGATGATTTGCACGTATACGGAGGAGAGAAAAAATGAAACCGGAACCCACCTTAGATGAAAGGAAAGGGATGAACCAGAGTCTTTGGGCATCCCTGCTAGTCTCTTCCTTCACAACGCTTAAGATTCTCTTGAGCTCAAACCCGGAAAGTCTCTCTCCATCTCACCCAGCTTCAACACATTCACCTCACCTCAGTAACCAAACCCAGATTTGAATAGGAATCCACCTCCAAAATCTCAAAACCAACCCGTTTGCACAGCGAAATTCTACACGAGAGAGGATTATGATGAAATCATCTTTTGGGTTTCTTGACTCGTGTTTGGATTTTGGGTTTCTGCACCGATGAGAAAGACCAGATCTCGCCCACCATCGCTGATCGGCGATGGGTGGAGGAGTGCCCGGAGGGGTCGCCAGGGTTCGACGACCCCGCCGGGCACTCCTCCTCCCATCGCAGATCTAGGCAAGGTTGAGCCTCGCCGTGGCTAGGTGGGGCCTCACCGACCCCCGGCGAGGGCTCGCGGGGGTTGCCGGGTACTCCCCCACCCATCGCCGGACACCGCCGGCGATGGTGAGGGGTGGTGGCAAGGGCTGAACCCTTGCCGCTGCAAGTATATATATATTTTAAAATTTTAAGGTATTTTCTGGTTATTTTTATTTTTTTAAAAATTAACTTAATTATTAATTTAAAAATCCACGTGGCTTTTATGTGGACTGAATTTCAAAAAAAAGATTGCCATGTGGACGTCATCTAGACAAAAAAATTAATAAAAAATACCACGTGTGTTGTTTGATCGAAATTGACACTTAACTAATCGTTTTTTATCGGAATTGGTACTAAAGTGATCGTCGTATACAAGTATTGGCATTTAAGTGAGCCGGCGAAAAAAATTGGCACTAAAGTGAGCGCCGTACACAAATATTGGCACTTTAGATGTTCTTCTGCCAATTTTTCCCATTTCAACAAATGTCATTAAAGCTTACAAAATGAGAAGAATTTTTATACAACACAGAATAGAGAAAGTAGTTTAGCTAAAACAGTGCCTCTCCCTCTCCCCATCTCTCTTTTTTCTCACCTTCAAGATCGAAATAAATTACTGAACAGTTTTGTTTTTTTGTTTTGTTTTTGTTTTGTCTTGTTTTGTTTTTTTTTTTTTTTTACAAATGTAGCAAATAAAGCTGCCTAGTTTTATAAACTTCTCTCATATGTGCAATCGATCCCATACAAAAATTCCAATTGATCATTACTTTTAGGGATAATGACACAATTAGTCCATAAATTTTGACTCAATGTGCAATATAATTAGTACCACATTGTATTTTAGATTAAAGTTTAAAGATTATATTGAGCAAATTAAAATTTCAAGACCATATTGTTCATAATGCCAAATTATAGGGACTATTGTGTTATTTTCTCTTATGTTTACGGAATCGGAGTAGTTTGTAGTTAATTTATTCAAATTCTTCGGATAATTAATTCAACGTCCCTCCAAATTTCTCTGTCATTCACCCGTTGATCAAAAGCTTTTGTTCTTTCCCCTCGCACGACAAACCTGCAGCTTCCTTGAATTTTCTTCTTGTTCCGACCTTTCCATATCGAAATGCGAGACGGTACTGGAGTTTAGTATTTGGGTCGTCCTCTGCTGCAACTTCGAGCCTCTTCACATCCCACCATACGGACGAGATTTGCTTGCTGACTACTTGGGCGACACCCCTCTACACCCTCTTTCTCTGTTCATGGCGTCGATGGCGGCTCGTGTGAGAAAGCTCGCTGCTGTTGGTGCTTCAAGCTCGGTCCCCCATCTTCTTTCGAAGACGAAGCACCCGGAAAAATTGAATCTTTTGTCTGCGTTCGCTATGGGAAGCATTCAGTGTGTGTCCACCTGCTCAACTGATGCGAGTGTCTCCAGGTTTGTCTCAGTCAAGTGTCATGCGGCTCATCTGTTCGACGAAATGTAGCTTTGAGTAGAGTTATATTTGAAAAGACGATCAAGTCCTGGCAATTTTTTAAGTAGTATTGGGCTTCGAGCTCTAATGACGTGTTGGCTAATGTATGACTTATTGATTCTAAGAAGTTTAGAAGCTTTAGTTGGTAGATAAATGATGCGAGGACGATTGATGATATGTCATCTAATGACTTGGCAAATCAAAAGCATGAAGCATGCCAACAATGCATGAAATAGGGGTCAATGGGCAGTGTGAAAATGAGGAAGGGATGCGCAAAGGAGAATGGGAAAATTGAAATTTTCTATTTAGGATCTTCTTGTTTATGTTACTCAAAAGTTTTAGCTAAAAACGTTGTAGCATGTGTTTTATATTGCCACTTCTTTAAGCATGGTTTTCATGCTTGTACTGTGTCTGATACTAAGTGCACATTAGCATTTGATGTGGAATATGAAGTATGTTGGCAGATGTGGGACTAGTGCTGTCTCATTCTAATGTGATAAGACACTGAACCTACTTTTGCAATCCCTTAAATGAAAGATTAGAGGGTGGTGATGGAACAAGTTACCGGGAATTTCAGAGATGGCCAAACGGAGGTGGAACTTTCCATGAGTCTGCTTGCATTGATCCAACCGCACTCATTGAAGTGGGTGCTGTTGTACATCCAAAAGCGGTGCTGGGTGCACATGTACATGTCGGGTCAGGAACAGTTATTGGACCCGCTGTTACAGTTGGCCAGTCAACGAAAATTGGGTATCGTTTACTTCCTTCTCTATAATGGATTGCCGCTTGGGTTTATGTTGCATGCGTCTGGATTCAAGTACTTTCCCATTCGTTTGACTGTATGTATTTCTGTTTATGCTTGGCTTGGCTGGACCATTAGGTTGAGGTTGGTATGTTGTCTGGCTGTTGTGTATTGCGATGGATCCCCATGCTTGCCTCTACATAATGGTTGGGTGTGCTTTTTGAGGTTGCTCTTTGCATTTAGGTCCTTGAACTTGTATAACTTGTGTTTGTCCCTGTACATTTCATGCACATTGTGCAAGCAAGCATATAGGAATGGGCATATATTATTTCGTACTACCACAACTTGCAGTCTTGTTTCTCTACGTCCAATTCTGTTTATCTGTTCTATTTGTAACATTTAAGTTCTCTTTCAAAAGGATCTTTAAGTCGTTTGTCTCTTGATTTTCAAGAGAAATTAGAATGTGAGTTAGCCTTTTGCTTCCATAGGGCTGGAATGGCCTCATTTTTAGCGCCCCCCCCCTCCCCCCCCCCCCCCAAAAAAAAAAAAAAAAAGTGCTCAATGTCAAAGGTATGTAATTCTAGCTCTATCATACTTGATCTTTATCCATGCATAGGCTCAGCAACTGAATGAATCAAACATTCATTGTACATGTCAACAATGTTGAAGAAATGTCGTTTGCATTATTTTTATAATGTATAATGGTATCCTTCTGGTTAAACTGTGTAGAATCAATTGGCGTTATTTAGTAATCACATCTTCAACAGGTACAATGTTTCACTGTGTAATTGCACTGTTGGTGGATCATGCATAATCCACAATGGAGTATGTGTTGGTCAAGATGGTAAGGCAGGACAATTTTTCTCATTTGTTAGCTTTTCTCATCAGTATTTTGAGCGCTTTCGATTCTCATTTAAATGGCTGTCATTTTTGCTTAAATTTCCATTGATAGTGTCTCAGCCTATTGTATTATAAAATGAATGTGCTATTTTGACATAATCCACAATGGAGTATGCGTTGGTGATCATTACATGCTTGCTTTGTGATGGCATGATAGCGTACTTTTGCATTGGCTTGTGTGGATGCTACTATTGCTAGATGAACATCTGTTTGTAAATTGCTGCCGGCTGCTATGTGGTATTATAAACATTTGTCTAAGATATCCTTTGTTTGATCCCATAAATAAAGCCTTGCATCTAAGAATTTCAACCTAAGTTTCTTCTAACCTAGACACATACTTTCTCTTCTTGACATAAGGGTTATTGGTTGTCATTTTTTTTTTGCTTCCCTGAATTTTGTTGTCATTTTGTTTACAGGATTTGGATTTCTCGTGGATGAGTCTGGAAACATGTTGAAGAAGCCTCAAGTTGGTCTTGCGTTTTAGTTTATGAAGAGTCTGATTAGTTCTTGTTTCTTGCCTATAATATATTTTAGTCTTGTCCAGCCACGGTTTTTTGGTCCAATCTAGGTTTTCGCATAGCTGTTCAGTGAGCAAACTGGAGGACCAAGGCCCAATTCCTGTTTGGAATCTTGGGATTTCCAGCTGGTTCATCGAGTACAACATGTGATTTGTTTTCCTTCTCCTTTTCCTTTGACAGATGCTGAATGCTAGGATAGGGAATAATGTGGAAATTGGTGCAAATACATGTATTGATAGAGGCAGGTGTGTTGCACTCCAAATGAACTATTGAGATATCACGATTCCAAGAAAATCCTTTTTGCCAGTATAAGATTAAAGACTGATCGTGTGAACTATATACATGTGCAGTTGGAGAGATACGGTCATTGGGGATTGGTCAAAGATAGATAATTTAGTTCAGGTGGGTTTTTTGCTGACTACAATGTTTCCATAAAACTGCTTGCTTTATGATATGTACTTTTTGTGACTTTTCAGATTGGCCACAATGCAGTTATTGGGAAAAGTTGCATACTCTGTGGCCAAGTTGGAATTGCTGGTTCAGCAACGTATGTTGTTTTCACTGAGAAGTTTTATAATCTTGGAACTTGTGAATGACCTTTCTGCATTTTTCTTTGGTCACAACTCATTTAAGTTTATAATTTGATTAGTTTTTCTGTTTTGGAGAGGCTGAGTTGTTAATTTGCAGTTCTACTTATGATTTTTGACTTCTTCCTCGTTTCAGTTTAGGAGATTATGTGACTCTAGGTGGAAGGGCAGCTGTTCGCGATCATGTGTCTATTACATCAAAGGTATCCACTTATTAGAATTGTCTGGTGATGTAAAGTTGCTAAATGACTTCAATGTGATAATAGTACATCGTAATGATCTTCTTCTTTTTTTATTTTTATTTTTATTTTTTTAAATTTTTTTATTTTGGGGGTGGGGGGGTCGAAACATTGTAATGATCTAAGCTGGTGCTTTTTCTTTTGAGCTTTTTTATGGCAGAAAAATCGCTATCACATTAACCTGATTGAATCATATGTTGTTCGTTGAACAACAAAGCCTCTAGTATTTCAATCATTGCAAACTTCAATTTGTCATGTCATGGCCCATGTTTAACAGTAGGTTGCAATTGGTTGGTTAAACTTGCTTGACCAAGAATTGTGCTCGGCTCCTGTTAACCCCCTCTATTTGTCTTACCATTCTGATTGGTTTGAAACTTAAAAGGACGGAGATTAGTTGGAGTTGAAATTGGATTGTGTATGATATGCGTTTACATGTAGAAGCACTCATGGGTTCTAAGTTATTGCCATTGAGTTGCTTATTATGCTACTTTCGCTGGGGTCGATTTGCAGTAAACTTTAACATCCCGTTTGGAATCACCGCAATATCCTGTTTCTTGAGACAAGTTAATCAAGAAAACATTGTTTCTTGTGCATGTGTAAAGAGTCTTAGTCACAGGCAAACAACATTTGAAAATGCAGGTACGTCTAGCTGCAAACAGCTGTGTCATCAAGGACATAAAAGAGCCAGGGGATTATGGCGGCTTCCCGGCTGTAAGAACCCTATCACCTGATAACGCTTTTGCAGTTTTCAATTTACTGATGTTGTATTGAGTATTGCCAGGATCAAGAGCTTGTTGGTGGTGTCAGTTGACCAATATCCAATTTGTTGTATCGGCTGTTTTTGCAGGTGCCAATAGGTATCTGGAGAAGACAAGTTGTTTCCCGTGGTTGGTCTTGAAGGAGAGGTGTTCCATGGAGTTGCTAATGATATAAGATTCCGGTCATTTTATTAACATCGTCGTCCTAATGTGGACAAGATCATGCGAAGGCCTGCTCTGTCCCACCACCAGCCCAAAAAGGAAGAAGTTCCTGGAGTATTGTTTAGCATATTGTCTTGTTAGGAACATATTCTTTCTTTTGTGGCGAAATTGGTCAGGTATGAAACGTCCTGATTGTAGGTCTACATTTGCTTTAGTGCTGAATCAAGTTTCAAGCTTTAGTGGCCAATGCTTATTTTCATTGGTTGGTTCTTGCACAGAAAAGTCTCCACTAATATCGTCCTGATAGTCTTGAAAGGAATTTGAAGTGGCCTGTGACCCCACAAGTAGACATGCGTGCCGTCTAGAAATTTGGCCCTTTCAATACCCTTTTTTCTTTTCTTTTTTTGGCATTTACAAGTTTATCTAATAGTCTTTCAGTGGAGCATACCTTTTTAAAAGCATCAGACCCTTCTAAATTAGAAATGCTACTTGACTTGTCGGTTCATTGTTTTCTTCTCTTCTTCCTCCATAAAAGAAGAGGAGTAAGAGAAAACTGGTTCACAAGAATGGTGAAAGTAAAGATTTGGAGCCTTTTTAAATTGCTATTTTTGTTGGGAAGGTGATGTGAGGGGTAGACATTTAATGATTCTTGAGTACTGAAGACAAGTGAGATTTTGAGCTCTTAATTGTGGTGCTTCTCCTTGAAGACACTTTATGGTATGGTCAAAAGGAATCCCAAAAAAGTGAGACTTTGAGCTCGTGTGTGACCCTAATTAGGATGCTTTGAGAGGTTTTGATTGAGGGGATGTATCGGCTTTATTAACTTTATTGCACAATGGTGCTCTACTATTCCTGCAATATGCAACTAAAGTCGATTCCTTTGTGCTGGGGAGGGGACCCTTTTCTGTCTTCATGTATAGACTCTGCTTTAAGTGGGTTTTTTTTTTTTTTTTGCCCTGAACCTGGCAAAGAGGAGCCGTTCCTTTTCCTTTCTTTCATCTCAGGAGAGTAGAAGCTTTAATTTTTGCTATGCTCTTTAAACTTTTCTCCGTACCCTTTATCCTGATCAATCAATTAAGCATCCAACCAAGAAAACGTCTGGCTTCTAGAGGCTATCATTTATGTGGAGATGGGTGTAGGGACAGCTTAATCTTGAACACATGGACTCTTGCTGTACTATCTCTGTTTCTAATCAGCAAATTTTGAAATCATGAAATAAAATTTATTTCCAGAGTATCGACTACGCTAATGTGCAGCAAAGAAGATATGAACCAGATGCCATGATAGGCTGTACCATTTTCAGTGAACGACTTGAAATTTTTTTTCTAATTATATACAGAATTTGAAGCATGAAAAACTGAAATTTCTGTAAAGACGCGACTCTCCTTGTCGCAATGTGCCATATCATAAAGCCTAAATGTTAATCATAATCTAATTGCCAAACTCTTTTGAGCAAATGGTATTGCTCGTACCTTTGCTCTTGTGTTATTCTCCTACTAGAAATGATAAGCCAGAGTCCTGGCAAGAAGATATTCAATTCTCTTACAACAGTAAAGTGTACCCACCGGATTTGTCTGGTAAAATCTAAACAATGAGTTGATCTAAATGATGGCGACAAAATCTCTGCTACTGTGGATCTGGATCGGCACAACCACTATCAGTCGCAGACCATGGGGACGTTATCTTGCTATTAGATTGGTCCACTTTGCTGGTAGATTGATCTGAGATCAGAACACAAGGTGGCTGTTTGTACTTCTTACCAGGAAAGAAGAATGAAGGTTTTTGAGGCACTGGGATGCTAATAGACTCGCTGTTTAACATGAGAATAACCAAATCCATGGGAGGTCGGTCTTCTGTGTCGTCTTGCACACAGAGCAAACCAATGTGCATGCATCTGATCACTTCGTTCACGGAATAAGCGTTACTTAATGCTGGGTCCACTGCTTCCGACGGTGTTCGGTTGCTCCAGTGCTTCCAAACCTAAAAGATAAGTTAGTATTAGTAAATTTTATTCAGATTACTGTTGTGCTACTATCAACAGTGATGTTAGCCAAAACAAGAAACTGCTGTATGAGGATACTCACATAGCCTAGCAGGCCCTCATCGCAGTCCAATGCTAAGAATTGGCTGTTCTTTTTGCCGGTTATAATCTCTAGCATTAAGACACCATAGCTGAAGACGTCGGATTTTACCGAGAAGTGTCCAAACATCATATACTCAGGAGACATATAGCCACTGCATTGAGCACAATATGTTGACACAGAGGATAAAATGCTTGAACAAAATTAGGACAATTACCCCAAGTTCAATACTAATGGTACACTCTTCTCTTTTTAATAACAAGTCACATTAGCAGATGTTGAACTTACTATGTTCCCACGATTCTATTTGTGCTCGCTTGAGTCTGATCAGTACCGAAGATCCGGGCCAAACCAAAATCTGAGATTTTTGGGTTCATGTCAGCATCCAGCAGAATGTTGCTGGCTTTGAGATCTCGATGGATAATTCGAAGCCGAGAATCTTCATGAAGATATAGCAGTCCGCGCGCCACCCCTACCATGACCTTGTAACGTGCTGACCAATCCAGTTGTCCACTGAGCTCGGGGTCTGTACATCAGTCGCAATAATCTGTAAGTTGCATCAACTTGTGTTTGCATAATGCTTATGCCCAGATCATCACAGTTGCTTTCATCAAGTTTTGATCAGATGTTCTCATTATGATGTGATTCATTGCCTTCCATAACTATTTCTTAACTTATGTTTGATCTTTAAAGTTGCATTCGTCAATGTAGAAAAGAGAGGATGAAGAACTCTAAGCAGAATAAGAACAGGATGTTTTGTTTGTTTGCATTTCGTCGTCCTGATGCCACTAATATGTATGGTTTTTCATTTAGCCAGAATCATATTTGCTTCTTATTTTCTCTGACTGAAATATCTCATTTAGACCGAAATGATGGTGTGCTAACTTGGTGAAAAGGAGATAGAAGAGCGGCAAACCAAATAACAAGCGATCAAGGCTCCCGTTGGGCACGTATTCATAGACCAATATTGTTTCGTCTCTTTCTATGGAGAATCCCAGTAGCCTCACTAGGTTTCTGTGTTGAAGCTTGGCTACTAATTCAACCTCGGTCTTGAATTCTTCGACTCCTTGTCCAGAGCTCCTAGATAGCCTCTTTGCTGCAATTTCTTGACCACCAGGTAGTGTACCCTGATAACACGAGACATAAAAACTGGAAATTTGCTCGAAATAGATGCGTCTTATTGGTTCTTCATTCTGTCATGCGTCTCATATTTTGCTACTATGAGATTAGAAGGGCATCAAAATAGGAGAACCAGTTGCATAATCTCAGGAGTTTTTCCTATTGATAAGTCAAAAGCTGAATGATCCGATTGAACATCTTAATTACCTTGTAAACGGGACCGAATCCACCTTCCCCTAACTTGTTGTCGTTCGAGAACTTGTTTGTGGCGGCTTCTATCGTTTGCAGATCAAATTGCAGGGAATGGAGCTCAGACATTTGCCTCTTAACTGGCAGCAAAATAGTTCCGATGTCTTTAGAATCTAGTGAAACAGAATCTATAAACTTGTATGCATGCAATAGCATTATTTCGTCGAGTTACCTATCGGATATTCTTCTATACGACTTCCGCTCTCCCTTCTTAAAGCTCTTCTTCCTCGTTGAAAATGCCAGAATATCACGTAAAAAAACAGCGTCGATCCTATGGCCGCGGCGAGGATTGCAGCCAATATTTTCAACGGGAAGTGCACTTTCCCTACATTTGTTGGCGGAGTTAATAGTTTCATTTACATACAAGGAAGGATGGCTCCTCCTAGTCATGAAAGCTTCATATTCCAGCGCATAGATGAGACAAAGATATTCCCCAACTCCATTCAACTGCTGTAGCAGTTGAGGAATCCAACTGTAAAGATTTTGACTCTGGTAGAATTGAAAAGAAGAAAACTATTTTGCTGGTTGAAAAACTCTTAATTAAATCCTCGAAGAGCAATGACACGGCTTAAGCGGACAACATAAATTCTGTTGTAATCTTAGAAGCGGTAACCAGCAGGATGATGAACTTTTGAAGTATCAACTATGAGGTTCTACGTTACCTTTTGAGCTGCTCTCGTAAAACGGGTAAATCTCGAACCTGACAAAGCAACTCGGAAGCAACACTCGGCCCCCGATTTTCCCCTTTCGGATGCTTAAGAGGCTCGATGTGGCGTTGCGAAGGCACTCCGAACAATCGTTTTTGGAGAGATAAGGCACGCACTGTGCGAACGTGTACAACGTTTTCTGCCGACTAAACTTGGCGTCGCGATGGCCATACATCCTAGGAGGATGCCGAGCAGCCTCTCTACCCGTGTGATCCATCGTCTCGTTCAGTCGCTTCACGAATTCATCTGGCTGCTCTATGTTCTCTTCATTGTATTCATCCAACAGAGGTGTCAGCTCCACCTTCCCGGTGAAATTCGTGTCGGTGTAGCGCAACATGCACTGATCGTACCACAGGAAGGAGACTTTCGTCATCCCGCATATCTGGGTTATCTTAAGGCTCGCCTTCTTGACGCATTCCGTGCACTCTTCCTTCGAGACATCGCCTCTGCACATAAAGCTGCCGTAGACGGCCTCGTTCGAGCTGGCTTCGCTCCAAGTGAAGTTGAACCCGTCACCAGTGTTGGCGTCCGCGTCTCTGACGAGATCACGGAGAACACGATCGAGGTCGGCGCGGTAGGTGCTATTGGGAGAGAAGGTGGTTGAGTTTGAGCAGTAACTTTTGCTCACGGTGAGGGTGGATTCAGCAACTTTGATGGTGAAAAAGCTGAGCACGAAAGGAAGCAAAAAGCGTGCCACTGGCATCCTTTTGCTCTCTCTCTTTTCCATTCAATTGCGAGGCTGCAACAGAGATGCTTAAAGATGGTGAAGGACTACGAGTCTATGTGACTCTTGTACATCATCCCCCCTTCAATGGTGATTCTCAAAATGTTAAAAAATGAAAAAGAAAGCAAGTTCGTCCCGCGTAAGCCGTTGCTAACTGTGTAACACATGGGTTTTGTCGCTTGCCTATTTCTTTCCTAAGAGCTTGATTCATGAATGACATGTTGGGGGTGAGCACCGGTCCGGTTCCAACTCGGGAATGGGACTGAACGAGATTGAACTAAGCTGATTCCAGGCGGTTCTTAGTTCCAAAAATTCGGAACCAGCAATAATCGGTCCGATTTCCAATGCCAGGTGAGGAACCGAACCTTCCAGACCGACCGGACCAGACCGATGTGTCTTTTATAATTCGTTTCCTCTTAAAGAGTAAAAGATGATTGGAAGCAAGAGCCTCTCAATTAGCCAAACCATTTCTTTCCATGGTCAGTAGCTAAATAACATCCCACGTATCATTGGGTGAATCCACATATTGATATTTTTTTTTCTGTCAGCTTTACTTCCTTTCCGACAAACCAAGGGCACCATTAGAAAAGTTGATTCTCAAAAGTTGGAAGAGAATTGATCCTTTGTTGGACGAAAATGGCTTGTGAAAGAAATATGATTTGTCTTTGGCTCAGCTGAAGCACATGGTGCTCAGAACCTTGTTCAAATTTGCGTAGAGATTTGAGACACGCTAACATTGCAGAAATAAAATACAAAGAAGAAACGTCTGCTGATTCTTGGACCCGCCCAAGATAAAATCTCACAGTACAAAGGCTCTGTTTCTCCTCATTCAAATTTGAGCCCGAATCCCGTTCTCTAGTTTCGCAAAGTCCCAGCGCCGTAAGCTCTAATATCTCTCTATCCACCGCCACCCAACGCCACAAACAATCGGCCCACCATTCTCTCGCTGTTGTCTTCGCCTCCGCCGCCGCCAATCTCTCCACCCGCCCGACCACCATGGGGAACTTCAGAACGAGGTTTTCGGTAGTCTTGAGGCCAATTTCAACCTCCATCTAAGGTTGCGAAAATTTCTGCTTGAGTTATTTCGTTAAGCCACCTCAGCAATTCATAAAGGGATCTTGTTAACCCGTGCCCTCGAGCACTGGTTAAGCAATTACACGAGAAGAACAGTGCATTGAAAATTCCAAACTTTCCTTAATTGCTGTCTTAAACAAGTGCCCTCGTTAACAAAATCGCGTGTTCCGGCGTTCACATTCGACTATGGTACTCGATGCAATCTTTGGTAGCCTTTTTATGAGCCAACAAAGTTCAAGTCTAATCCAATTATTTAAGGGTCCCTTGTCTGCCTATAGTGAGCTATTTACTTACTTTTCTTAAGCGTGGCGTGAAGATGGGTCTAGAGGCGACTACGTCAATTTGGGAAATAAACTAGACACATTGCAGCCCATCAATCAAGCTATGTGAAACTGCTGAATTAGCAAATATGTAATATCACGTCAATCGCGTCCTCTTTCATTGTATACACACTGGATAAGTTTTCTTACTGATTTCGACCCTTCTATTCGGGTTTTTTTATTTCCTATTTAGCCATTTTTCTTTTTGCGAAAATTGCTAATTTAGTTCTAAACATGTTGTACGATGTTAATTCAGTCTTAATCCATACGACCTTCTGTCAATGGAAGCCCATAGAGTATAATACTAATGAGCCTAGCTAACGTTTTGTTAGGGTGTGGTTCATATTCCTCATCGACATGAAGGCACGACAGAGAGCTTTTATAGCTTGAGCCTATATTTTATTTCATTATGTTGGGGAAAAACGGGCAGCACCTCGGCACAAATATAGCCAATCCAGGATCAAATAATAACCCCCGACACTACTCCAATATAATCCAGCAACAACCAACAATTATATCCAGCAAAATATCAACCTCGCAGCACCGAATATAATACCGGAACGATAAAGAAATATAACACCAAGATTTACGTGGAAAACCCGAATCGGGAAAAACCACGGACGACCCAAAAATTTCCACTAATCACCAAGAATAGCAGAATACACCAAGTATTTCGCTCTAGTCACACACTAGAGCTTAACAACAATATTCCAGGAGCAATCCCTCAAAAGGGGCTAGAAAACCCTAACCACAATAGAAGAGCCGGAGATAAATCTCAACAAACGAAACCTATCAATTTGTAGATCTCAGTCTCACGAATAACATACTGAAATTTGAGACGATTCCGGTAATGTTTGGCCGCCGAAATCACACCGGAGGTCGTCGCCCTTTCTCTCCTTCCCTGCGTTCACCGAGAGCTTCCCCTGTTTTTCTTCACTCTCGGCTGACTTCTCTCTCTCCTGTTTTCTCTGCCGCTCCCTCTTCTCTCTCTTCTTTGCACACACGCACACAACACACAAAACAAAGAAAAGCAAAGGAATGATGGCTGCCCATCATTGTGTCTCTTTCTTTTCCTCTTTTTGATTTCTTTTTCTTTCTTTTTCTTTTGTTTCTCTTTCTTCTTTTGCAAACAAATAAAATAAAAATGCTGGGCCCCACACAAGGAGGCGTACCAGCCAACAAATCTCCCCCTACGCCTCATGTGGGGAGTTCCATCATACCTGCTTTGCTTCTACAAGAGTCAAGTTTCACCATGGGCAAGGCTTTGGTCATCATGTCGGATCCGTTGTCGTCAGTACGGACCTTCTCAAGAAGAAAAGACTTTTCTTCTAACTTCTCTCGAACCCAATGATACTTCACATCGATATGCTTCGATCTTGAATGCAAAACTGGATTCTTGCTAAGATAAATAGCACTCATGCTATCGCAAAATAGAACGAACTTTTCTTGCTTCAAACCCAACTCTTGTAAGAATTTCTGCATCCACAAGAGTTCCTTGCTTCCTTCGGTGATAGCTATATACTCCGCTTCAGTCGTAGACAAAGCAATGCATTTTTGTAATCTTGATTGCCATGAAACTGCTCCCCCTGCAAAAATCATCATATAACCCGAAGTAGACTTTCGGGAATCACTATCTCCGGCATAATCAGAATCTGAGTAGCCACTCAATTCAGGCTTTCCATTTCCATAACATAGGCAAAATCTGGAAGTGCCTCTAAGATACCTCAAAATCCATTTCACACCATTCCAATGCTCTTTACCTGGATTTGAGAGAAATCTACTCACAACACCAACTGCATGAGCAATATCTGGTCTTGTGCAAACCATGGCATACATCAAACTACCCACGGCAGATGCATAAGGAAGTTTCATCATCTATTCCTTCTCTTTCTCACTCGTAGGACATTCATTGCTACTCAATTTAAAGTGACCAGCAAGTGGAGTACTTACCGGTTTACATGTGCTCATGTTGAATCTTTCAAGCACCTTTTCAATATACTTCTCCTGAGATAGCCATAGTTTTCTATTCTTCCTATCACGAGTGATTATCATGCCAAGTATTTGTTTAGCTGACCCTAGATCCTTCATCGCAAAAGCCTTACTCAACTCACTTTTCAAGCTTTTGATTTTGTTAGCATCATGCCCAACTATCAACATATCATCCACATAAAGCATGAGGATAATAAAATCATCATCTGAGAATCTTTTCATAAAGACACAAGAGTCTGAAATGGTCTTACCATATCCATGAGCTTCCATGAATGAATCAAACTTCAAGTACCACTGTCTTGGCGCTTGCTTGAGACCATATAGACTTTTTCTCAATCTACATACAAGATGCTCCTTGCCTTTAACCTTAAAACCCTCTGGTTGCTCCATGTATATCTCTTCTTCTAGGTCTCCATGAAGAAAAGCTGTCTTTACATCAAGTTGTTCAATTTCTAGATTCAAACTGGCAGCCAAACCAAGAACAACTCTAATAGAAGACATTTTCACTACTGGTGAAAAAATCTCTTCAAAGTCGATTCCCTTCTTCTGACGAAAACCCTTCACAACAAGCCTAGCCTTGTATCGTGGCTTCAAACTGCTTTCGTCTGTCTTTAACTTATACACCCACTTATTTGTGAGTGTCCTCTTGCCCTTAGGCAACTTCACCAACTCAAATGTATGGTTGTCATGCAAAGATTTGAACTCATCTTGCATAGCTTCGTGCCACTTATTCTTTTGATCGCATGACATAGCTTCTTCATAAGTTTCAGGCTCTCCTGCATCAGTAAGTAGCACATACTCATGTGGCTGATATCTTTGTGAAGGTCTACGCTTTCTATCTGATCTTCTAACTTGAGGTTGGACTGCTTCTTCTTGTTCAACTGTTTGCTCTTGCTCAACTGATTGTTCTGTCTCAACTGTTTCACCTGTCTCAGCTGAAGAACTAACATTCTGTGAGGATTCATCTACTTCATGATTTCCCTGCACTTCTCCCCCGTGATTTTCACCCAATACGGTAGGAGGATTTGGGCTGAAACTGACACTGTGTTGAGCTGCATTCTTTGGCTTCTCTGACTTATCTATGTCTTCAATGGTCTGATGCTCAAAGAATACCACATCTTGGCTTCTAATGACTTTCTTTGTAGCTGGATCCCATAATCTGTAGCCAAACTCTTCATGTCCATAACCCAAGAAGATACACTGTTTAGACCTATTGTCAAGCTTGGACCTTTCATCTCTTGGAACATGCACAAATGCCCGGCATCCAAACACCCTCAGATAACTATAGGAGACATCTTTCCCACTCCATACTCTTTGTGGAACATCTCCCTTAAGAGGAACTGATGGAGATAGATTTATCAAGTCAACTGCCGTTCTCATCGCTTCGCCCCAGAATGGCTTAGGTAATTTCGCATGAGACAGCATACACCGAATCCGATCATTAATCGTCCGGTTCATTCTCTCTGCTACTCCATTATGCTGTGGTGTTTTCGGAACAGTCTTCTCAAGCTTGATACCATAGTCCCTGCAGTAATGTTCAAACGATCCTCTATATTCACCACCATTGTCCGCCCGAACACATTTCAGCTTTTTCCCTGTTTCCCTTTCAACACTGATATGAAATTGTTTGAAGGTTGCAAGCACCTGATCTTTTGATTTCAAAGCAAAAGCCCACACTTTTCTAGAGCAGTCATCAATAAACGTGACAAAATACAATACACCACCAAGTGTTTTAGCATCCATGCAGCAAACATCAGTGTGAACTAAATCAAGTACATCAGATTTTGTGTGTGGAGACGAACTATGAAATGAGAATCGATGTTGCTTACCCGTGAGGCAATGAGTACACTCCGTCAGATTTTTCTCCTTTAATGATAGAAGATTCTTCCTAGCAAGAGTTTGAAGTCCCTTCTCGCTAAGATGACCAAGTCTCATATGCCATAGATCAACTGAGGAATCCTCCACTGCATTTACCTCTTGTCGCATCAAATTTGCTTGCATGATATAACGACTGCATGTCTTCTTGCCTTTTGCCATCACCATAGAGCCTTTAGTCAATTTCCATTTGCCATCGTAGAAGGAGTTGCAATAACCGTCGTCATCTAAGGCACATGTGGAGATCAAGTGAAGTCGAATATCTGGAACATGTCTCACATTTTTCAAAAGTAAAGTACATCCCATATCAGTCTCCAGATAAACATCTCCCATGCCAATAACCTTGGAAACACCACTGTTTCCCATCCTAACATAACCGAAATCACCGCTGCAATAGGATGTAAAGAAGTCACGACGTGAAGTGACATGATAAGAAGCTACAGAATCAACAATCCAGCTAGAATCTTGGCATGTGAGATTTACATAACCGTCATCACAAATGAACACAATATCACCGTCAGCTGCAACTGCTGTTGTAGGCTGATTTTCTTCTTTCTTTTTATCTCCATTTCTATCATGGAATTTATCTCTCTTCGGTTGCCAACACTCTTTAGCATAATGTCCCATTTTGCCACAGTTGTAGCACTTCACACTTCTTCTTGGCCTTGACTTTGATCTTCCTCTTGACTTGCCCCTGTCATTACTTTGAAACTTTCTTGACTGACTTCTGCCTCTATGTTCTACGACAAGTGCTTCCGATTTGGAAGCATAATTCAAACTTTTCCTCCTTGTTTCTTCATTGAACAAGCTTTCTTTAACCATGCTCATAGAAAGCACACCATAAGGAGCAGAATTATTTAACGCCACAACCAAGGTATCCCAGCTATCAGGAAGTGTACCAAGCAATAAACAAGATTGCAATTCATCACCAAGGTCAATCTCAAGATTTGTCAATTGATTTACAACATCTTGAAATTCACTCAAGTGCTCCGTCATGCTACTCCCTTCCTTGTATCTCAAGTTCACAAGTCTTTTCACTAGAAGAGCTTTATTTTGTGGAGTTCTCCTCTCATAGAGATCTTGCAATTTCTTCCACAAAGTATCCGCCTTCGTTTCTTGAGCAACATGATGAAACACACTATCATCAATCCATTGTCGGATAAACCCAACCGTCTTCCGATTCATTCGCTCCCACTCTTTATCTTCCGTATCTCCTTTAGCTTCATTGCCTTCGACCGTATCATACAAATCTTTGCAATATAATACGTCTTCCATCCGAGGCTTCCATATAGAGTAATTCGAGGCATTTAACTTAAACATAGTGCCACTCGTATTCTCCATCTAATACTAGAATCTCAACTCTAGCTCTGATACCACTTTGTTGGGGAAAAACGGGCAGCACCTCGGCACAAATATAGCCAATCCAGGATCAAATAATAACCCCCGACACTACTCCAATATAATCCAGCAACAACCAACAATTATATCTAGCAAAATATCAACCTCGCAGCACCGAATATAATACCGGAACGATAAAGAAATATAACACCAAGATTTACGTGGAAAACCCGAATCGGGAAAAACCACGGACGACCCAAAAATTTCCACTAATCACCAAGAATAGCAGAATACACCAAGTATTTCGCTCTAGTCACACACTAGAGCTTAACAACAATATTCCAGGAGCAATCCCTCAAAAGGGGCTAGAAAACCCTAACCACAATAGAAGAGCCGGAGACAAATCTCAACAAACGAAACCTATCAATTTGTAGATCTCAGTCTCACGAATAACATACTGAAATTTGAGACGATTCCGGTAATGTTTGGCCGCCGAAATCACACCGGAGGTCGTCGCCCTTTCTCTCCTTCCCTACGTTCACCGAGAGCTTCCCCTGTTTTTCTTCACTCTCGGCTGACTTCTCTCTCTCCTGTTTTCTCTGCCGCTCCCTCTTCTCTCTCTTCTTTGCACACACGCACACAACACACAAAACAAAGAAAAGCAAAGGAATGATGGCTGCCCATCATTGTGTCTCTTTCTTTTCCTCTTTTTGATTTCTTTTTCTTTCTTTTTCTTTTGTTTCTCTTTCTTCTTTTACAAACAAATAAAATAAAAATGCTGGGCCCCACACAAGGAGGCGTACCAGCCAACACATTAGTAGTTTGGGATTGGGCTCATGAATATCTATTGCTATATATCTTCTTTTTCATTTGTAATTGAGTGATGTAACGAGAGCTGCGGAATGCTAATTATAGTGGAATTCTCTACTAGACGTAGGCCTCATAAATATGAACCTAGACAAAATCGTGTGTCTTGATTTCTCTTTCTTACTTTTACGTTTTAGTTCGTTGTGACCGTGCTCCTCCAAATCCTAACACATTTCCCATAAGTTCCCATGGAGCAACCACTCCCCTCTCGGCTCCGCCCAAAAGACAAACATGTGAACACAAAACAGAGAAATGGGAATGTCAATGACGCTTGGGAAGGGAAATACATGCATGCGCAACGTCAACGACCGTGGTCAAGCTGGGTCCACCCATAATTCAGTGGAAACCTAGTAATGGCGGGCGTTCGTCTTAACCTATGCACCGCTCCGAGAGGTCCTAATCTGAGACTATCCACGTCCTAATCGATAAAGCGTTTTTCTTAACCTTTGCACCGCTCCGAGGTCCGATCTTATCGCTTAATATGATCTTGAATGAGTCGCCATGAGAATCTCTCGATAGACCATATTGACCCACAATTCAAGTTTCCAAAGATGACATTCAACTCCGATTGAACATGGGGCGTCCCCATGGGGAGGATAGAAATGTAGAAGTTTTTAGATCAGAGAGTCTGCTGTTCCAAACGCACTTCTCAGCCATTGCCGTTCTTGGTAGGGACCGAACATCGGAGTGGATCAACCGTGCCGCCTCACTAATCAGCCATCCTGAATCGTCTGGTTTATTAAGCATCGCATGCCGGCGTTGGTCGACTAGTACCTCAATCTTATCCGCCTGAAATTTGTGGCCTGAGCCTCTCGAGATGCCGATCCTAGGGCAAAGACCAACTTCTCTACCGATGAGTGTCACGTCTCAAGATCCTCCTGTGGGGTTTAGGCTCCCTCCCCCTTCCCAACTACGAATACGATCGAGAGGAGCCCGGAATTTCCCCAAAACCAAGAACAGATTTGAAAGCATGATGTAATTCAACTTTTGATTTTGAGTGGATTAAGTCCGTAAGACGAAGGATCTTCTCTTACTTCTCTTGTGATTCCAAGCATGATATAATGGGAAGATGAGAAATTAACGAGATTTGTTACGTGGCACATGATATGGAACAATAAATAGAAAGAAGAAAATAAACAAATCGCACAACATATGTACGTGATTCGATCCTAACACCTGCATCCACGGGGAGTAGATCGAGCGATACAATTCAGACATTAGAAACCACACTCGAGTCATTCAAATATTCTCGGTGTTTTTCAGCCCAAATTACATCTAATAACGGACACAGTGTTTAGTCATTAATTTCTCGCGAAATAATATCTCAATCTCACAAAGGAATTACACAAATCTAATACCTCCAAAAAAACACTCGCGCTCTAATCTGACCTCACGCACGAAGAGGACGTGAGGATATAATTGAGAAGCCCATGCTCAAACACTCATATAGATGGCGCTTCAAAACCTTACATCAACTTCGGTACGAAGGCCTTGGCTATCAAGCACCCAGGCACCTATGGACGTCACCCACGCTCCCACGGACTAGCCCCGGCACTCCAGGAAAGAACCGCGCTTCTTCCTTGTAAAGGAGAAAACCACAATTCGACGGGCGGGAGATATTTATGCATGAGAAATCCGTGTTGACCACGTCAACTACAGAAGTGCATTTTGCTCTTTCCAATGCAGCCGAATGGAGGATTTCAATGACTCAAGGATAAAATTCTGAGGATTTCATAATAGAATTTCACCCAATACAAAGCAATAATATCTCTAATTTGGAATATTCAAATTTTCGCTTCGGGCTCAAACTCGAGATATATTTTCAATAAGATTTCCGATGGCATGATGAGTCTTTCTTTCTTTTTATGTAAGTACCCTCGTCTTAGGTAATTTCATCTGGAAACTGATAGAATTAACACCAAGGATTGCTTTACATGTACACCCCCTCCTAAAAACTATTCTGTTTAATTGGATCTGAACACTTATGTCCATGAGTTTATTGTGTAACATTAGAGCACTTTGATTATCAGCAAAAAGACACTCACACCCGTCGCATTGGCCTCATTATCGTAATCCCAGCTGTCGGATTATCTCTTTTAGTTGATAGACGGTATGCATCTGTTTGAGGTCAAGAAGATTGAAGAAAAAAATGTGGAGAATAAGTTATGATTACTTCAGGGGCCAGTCCTGTGCATTCTCTCGAAGGATCACACTACTACTTCCCGTCGTTAATGCGTTTGCTAAATTAGAAAGATGGAAAACTGAAGCGAAGATTGAGACTAGTCTGAAGATTAAGGGCTTGCATGGCAACAATTTGGATTCTCTAATTCTATTTCTCGGTACCAAAAAGGATGAGAAACATGTTTGGTAACTTAATGATTCTGATTCTGATTCTATTCCCGAAAATAGTTTTGGAGCAAAAAAAAAAAAAGTTGCTTCTAATAAAAAGAATCAATTTTCAAAAACACAAAACAGTATGAAGTGCTACATATCTCACTTTTCCCTATCAGTTCTATCATTTCTTTCCCTCGATCAAAAAATTTAATTTTGTGGAGTTACCAAATACGTTCTGATTCTCTAAAACTTATACAGGAAATAGAATCATAAAAAAATCAATTCTAATCAGAATCACTTTTTTCGAATCAGAATCCTTGCCATGCAGGCTCTAAACCTCTAAGGTGGTGGTGAGTATAATAACGAGGAGTTGAAGAAATTTTACACAAATATTGGAATCAAAATGGCACGAACGGTTCCCAACATATCACATCAAAACAAAGTTGATCAAACGATGAACGAAACTCTGTGAATGAGCATGCTAGAAGTGTGGGAATGCATGCTAGATTACCCAAGACATTTTAGGCAGACGCAGTTAATCACAACATCTTGATTAACAGAAGACCTTCGGTTCCACTTGATTTAAAGCTATCAGAAGAAGAATGGATCGGAAAGAAGGTGAATTTCTCACGCTTGGAAGTTTTTTTTAATGTGTTTCATATGTGTAAGTATTTGAAAATAGAGACAAGCCTGATACAATGCTAGGAATTGATTTTTTGTTATTTTTTATTTTATTTTATTTTATTTTTTGCGTTGGGTATGGTTTTGATTAATTTGGCTATCGGCTTGGGATGAATAAAATAAAAAATGCGAGAACAAATGATGTTATTCGATAAATGCATGCAGTATAAGGATAAATTTATGGTAGTAATTAGTGTGCGGAAACAATCAAAAGAGTCTGGATTGATTAAATTGAGGAGGATCACTAAAAGTGTTCCGTTTAGAAATCCGGAAATTGTTACCATAGACTTCGATTACGAAGTAGAACAAGAACCATCCACGGCTAAACCCATTTTAAGAAGATCTAGCATAACTTCTAAACATGTACAAAGATATTTTCAATGATTGCATTATTTGCTTTTGGCTAAGGCTTGCGAATTAGAGATTTTTTCAAAAGTAATGTAGGTCAGACATTCTGTTAAGTGGGAGTTGACAAAGCATGATGAGTTGGATTAACTCGAGAAGAACTAAACTTGGGTGTTAACTTGGTAATCAAATGAAAAATTATCGCAAAGCTAGTGGATGTACAACATCAAAGAAGAAACTGATGGTGGCAAGAAGCGCAAAGCAAGATTAGTAGTGATAGGTGTTCAATAAAAGAAAGTAATTGACATACACAGAGATTTTCTCTCTAATTATGAAGCTGACTACTATTAAGCTAGTATTGAGTATTGTTGTTGTTGGAATCCACATAAAAAATAGTTAGATGTAAATATTGCATTCCTCCAATGTGACTTAAAGAAGGATACCTACATGGTTCAATGCCCTTCTCTTTTCCTCTACCTTTGTAGAAGAAGAGGCATAGGGAAATTCGATTTAGAAGAATGGTGAAAGTTAAGTTTTGGAGTCTTGTAAATTGTTCAAATATGTCTCGAGTTTGAGCCTTTGAAAAAACCCAATCCAATAATTTACTGATTTGAATATGTTTTCAAGTTTGAATAATTTTCCTAAAAAAGAAATTTCTATTTTAAATCAAATTCTTTTCTATATATATTTGTAAAGAATATCCAAGATGCTACTTCTTCGTGAATTAGACTATGAAGCAATCTGGAATCATTCACGCGATAATATTTGTAAATTCATCTGCGATATTGTATTGCGAGGAATTTTGAGTGCTAAACACTGTGTGAGATTATCGGGCTTCGTTGGGGTTGAGAAAATTTGGAGTGCTTCGAGTGTCTCGAGTAGGTGATCGTGATCTCCATTGTAATTGGAATCTTGTGATGCTTTCTCTGTGGACGTAAGTCACACTAATTGAAGACGGTGTTTATTTTATTATTCGATGGCTATCGAGAATCCTGAAAAGAGCGAGACCTTGAGCTCATGTGTGACTTCTAATCTGCTTGGTCGCTACTATGCTAATGATGCAACAAAGAAGAAATGAATCAGACACCAGAACAGGCGGCGCCAAACTCTCCTAAGCAAATGGAATTGTTCATACCTGTTCCATTCTGTTATTCTCCTTCTAAAAAAAAAAATGAGCCAGAATCCTGGCAATGAAGATATATCTTTGCTCAAACACGTTGTGCAAACGCGATTTATATGGTATAACCTATACAATGATTTGATCTAACGCTAGCCTCAAAACCTTGGCTATAGGAACCTGGATCAGCCGAACCACTGTCGCTCGCAAACCATGACGGCTTAATCTTGCCGTTAGATTGGTCAACTTTGCTGGTGGATTGATCTGAGTTCAGAACAAGAGGTGCCGGTTTGCACTTCTTACTTGAGAAGAAGAATGAAGGTCTTTGAGGAACTGGGATGCTAACAGAGTCGCTGTTTAGCATGAGAATAACCGCATCCATGGTAGGTCGGTCTTCCATTTCGTCTTGCACGCAGAGCAAGCCAATGTGCATGCATCTGATGACTTCACCCATGGAGTAAGCATTACATAAAGCTAGTTCAACCACTTCCGACGGCGTTCTGTTGGTCCAGTGCTTCCAAACCTAAAAGATCAGTTAGAATTAGTTAATGTTGTTCTAATTACTGTTGTACTTCTATTAAAAGCGATGTTAGCCGAAAAAAGGTCGGTATTAAGATACTCACATAGCCTAGCAGGCCCTCATCAGAGTCCACCGAGAAGAATTGGCTGTTCTTTTTGCCAGTTATAATCTCTAGCATTAACACACCATAGCTGAAGACGTCGGATTTTATCGAGAAGTGTCCAAACATCAGATACTCAGGAGACATGTAGCCACTGCATAGAGAACAAAACACAGAAATGAGAGGATAAACCTAGAAAGTTTCACTACGGATATAAAATACTCGAAACGAATTACGGCGAGTCCGCATTTTTTGCTTGTCAAGGAAATGCCCCAAGTTCAATGCTAAGAACACACTGTTCATTTCCAACATGTTGGGTCAGCAGATGTTGATCTTACTATGTTCCGACGATTCTATTTGTGCTTCCTTGAGTCTGATGAATACCGATGATCCGGGCCATACCAAAATCTGATATTTTTGGGTTCATGTCAGAATCTAGCAGAATGTTGCTGGCTTTGAGATCACGGTGAATAATTCGAAGCCTAGAATCTTCATGAAGGTACAGCAGTCCGCGCGCCACCCCTACCATGACCTTGTAACGTGCCGACCAATCTAGCTGTCCACTGAGCTCAGGATCTATACATCAGTCAGATATAGTTTGTAAGTTGCATCAACTCTTGCATAATGCTTGTGCCCAGATCATCACATTTGGTTGTTTTCATCAACTTTGGATCAGTGTTCCATTACGGCATGATTTGTTTCTTTCCATATCTAGTCCTTCATTAATATTTGATCTTTGAAGTTGTATGTAGAAACGAAATGATAGAGACATTTAAGTAGAATAATAATAGAATGTGTTTTCTATTCTGTGGTCCTGTTATCGCTGATATCTCTGTTTTGTCTTCATTTAGCCACAATTATATTTGCTTCTCCTTTTCTCTAAGTGAAGTATATAATTTAGATTGAAATACTGGCATATTAACTTAGTGAAAAACGCGAAAAAAGAGAAGCAAACCAAATAACAAGAGATCGAGGCTCCGGTTGGGCATGTTTTCATAGATTAGTATTGTTTCATCTCTTTCCATTGAGAATCCCAGTAGCCTCACTAGGTTTCGGTGTTGAAGCTTGGCTACTAGTTCAACCTCGGTCTTGAATTCCTGGACTCCTTGTCCAGAGCTTCTGGATAGCCTCTTTGCCGCAATTTCTTGACCACCAGGTAGTATACCCTGATAACAGAACAGACACAAATTTAAAATCCGCCCAAACCCGATACATCTTATTGTACATTGATTTTTCTGTACTTCTGATATGTTACTAATACGAGATAAAAAGGGCATCGAAATAGGAGAACTGGTTGCATAATCTCAGAGTTCTCTTATTTTGACTAGTGTGGATGAGAAAGATGGTGTGGAGCTTCAAGAGGCTTCATTTTAAGGCACAACATTATACTATATCATGATCATACATGACAAATGATAGCTCAAAGGTGAATGATTTGATTGAACATTCCTAATTACCTTGTACACCGGACCAAATCCACCTTCGCCTAACTTGTTGTCAATGGAGAAATTGTTTGTGGCGGCTTCTATTGTTTGGAGATGAAATTGCAGGGATTGGAGCTCAGAAATTTGCCTCCTAACTGGCAGTTAAACAGTGCAGAGATATTTAAGCTCCAGCGGAACGGATTCAATTCAATCATATGCATGCAATAGCATTGTTAAATTGAGCTACCAGTCGAATCTTCTTCGGCGCAGCTTTCACTGTTCCTCCTTAGAACTCTTCTTCTTGTTCTTTCTCCAAATAAATGCCACACTATTCTGTGAAAAAGTAGCGTAGATCCTACTGTTGCGGCGAGGAGTGCAGCAAATATTATTAATGGAATGTGCACTTTTCCTGCATTTGTAATCAGGGTTAATAATTTCATTGACAGACATGATGGTATGGCTCCTTCTAGTCAGAAAAATTCCATCTTCCGGCGCGTACATGGAACGAGTTATTTCCCCAACTTGATTCGAAAGCTGTTTCAGACAGTTAAATTGGATTGCACTTTACTGAATCGAGCTGCGAGTAATCTAATATGTAGAGACCGTAATTGTAGTCGAGAATGAAAATGTTTTGCTGGTTGAAGAACTTTAATTATCTCGGAGTGCAACGACACAGCTTAAGCAGACAAGACAATATGTCGTGGTGAACTTTCGAAAAATCAACTATGATGCTCTACCTTACCTTTTGAGCTGTTCCGGTGGAACGAGCAAATCTCGAACCCGACAAAGCAACCCGGCATCAACACTCCGCCCCTGGTTTCCCCCGTTTGGAGGCCTAAGAGGCTTGATGTCGCGTTGCGAAGGCACTCCCAACAATCATCTGGGGAATGATAAGGCACACACTGTGCGAATATGTACAAGCTTTTCTGCTGAGGAAACTTGGCGTCGCGAAAGCCATACTTCCTAGGAGGATGCTGAGCAGCCTTACTTGACCCGCAGCCCCTCGCGTTGTGGCTCATTAGCTCCATGAATTTATCCGGCTTTCCTACGTTCCCTCCACTGTATTCGTGAAACCGAGGTTTCAGCTCCACCTTCATGTAGCAATCCGTGTCGGCGCATCCCAACAGGCACGGGTCGTGCCACAGGATGGAGACTTTGGCCGCCCGGCATATGCGGCCCATCTCGAGGCTTGCGTTGTTGATGCATTCCGCGCACTCTTGCTTAGAGACGCCGCGTTTGCACACAAAGCTGCCGTGGGCGGCCTCGCTCGAGTTCGCTCCGCTCAGGGTGAAGTTGAATCCTTCGTCGGTTGCGGCATACGCATCGGAGAGGAGCTCATCAAGGTGGGCTTGGTAGGTGCTGGAGTTGGTGGAGTAATGTCTGCTCGTGGCGAAGGTGGGTTCGGCAGCTTTGATGGTGAAAAGGCTGAGCATTAAAGGAAGTAGAGAGAATGTCTTTGGCATCATCTTCTTTTTTTTTTTTCCTTTTTTTTCTATTTGTTGTGTGTTGTGCCTGGCTTTGTGATGAACGAGTGGAATTCGATTGTGAGGCCACAACGTGGGTGTTTAAATAGGGGAAAAAGACCACGAGTCTATTTGACAAAGGTGTCTCTTCCACTTTCGACCGCGGCTTCTCGAGATAAAAAAAAAAATTTAGTTCGTCCCCGCGTGAGCCGTTGTTGGGGGAAAGCTAGCGGGTCTGTTCTCACTTGAGGGGAAAACAGCCGACACTTGCCCCGCCGTTCCATTGTAGCCGTCTCCCCCTCCTTTCTCCGTAGCCTCATGTCCTGTTTGGTTCAGCATTTGGCCAAGGAATTTTGAGAAAATGTAAATACCTTTGGACTAAAGGCCTTTTCCAAAATGCAAGTAATGTTTGGTAAAGTGTATTTCAAAAACACATTGGAAAGCAATTTTCACGTAAAATACTATTTGGTGAAAAATAAACTTTGTAAATTATTTTTAATTTTTGAAAAAAAAAAGTGGTGGTCGGCGGCGAGTGGTGGCAGCCGACGGCAGTAGGTCGGCAGTGGGCGATGACCGATGGTACATGGCGGGTCGGCGATGGGCGGCGGCGGCGGCCAGTGACAAGGGCGGACGGCGGCTAGCGGCGGTCAATGGGCTGTGGGGGATGGCGGTGGGCGACGGCAGCCACGGGTGGCAGCAAACGAAGGTGACAATTTTAAAATAAAAAAAAATTAATTGCATTTCGCAAAAGCCCTTTAGCCTAGAGGTACTTTGGAGGTATTTTGGGCTAAAGGATTTTGGAGAGCATTTGAGATGCAATTGTATATTTGCAAAGTGAGTGAAAAAAGTAGCCAAACACCATTTGCATTTTGGCCAACGAACTTTAGAGCTCCAATGCTCATCTGAAATGCTGAACCAAACTAGGCCTCAATACCGTTCGTGACCTCGATATAAGGCTGCAAGTCGCCATGGATGACCTTAATTGATGTCCATGGTCTCAGAGAGGCCTGTTACTTTGATCTGAGGTGGTCCAAGGCCATAAGAAGGTATGCCACGCCCACAAAAATGACCAACATTTTGTTATAATCCACAAGCAATAGACTTAGTCGATAAAATGCAGTGTTTATATCATATCTTTTGTCGAATTACACATCGATTCATATGTATATATGTATAAAGTTATTTCAACTTCGATTGCATTCCAATGAAACATCCTTTTGGGATAATAACGAAAGATAATTCGTCATCGATTCAATTCTCGTGAACACATTTATCATCCGCAAGAATTGCAATTAGGAAACCTTAAAAAGTGAACTCCTAAACATACTCTTTTTTTTTCGACGATAAAATATTCCAGCTTTCACATTTATCAGCCAACAAAGTTGAAGTAAGGGTCCTATATGCTTGTGTGTAATGAGGTCTATGTTTCTTTCCTTGGTGGTTATATAGAGGTTGGATTTAGAGGCGACTAGGTCAATGCGGAATGAAAACTCGACACATTTGTTGTCTCCCGATCGGACCCCGGAAAACTGCTTATGTCCATCACGTCGTTTTCCATTGCATTCAACATACGATCCGTACTTGTAACTTAAAATTTATGTCGGATAATTTCCGAGGGCGATGAACTTCGGAATTTTGACTTACTGATTTTAATAACTAAAAGGTTGTCTAAGGGTTATGGTGTTGATGGTTTACTCCCCTTTCTAGGGACAATTACAAAAAAAATGTTCCAAACCTTTTCTACTTGTACCAATTTAAGATTAAACTTTTCAATTATACAAATCCAATCATGAACATTTCAATGGGAAATGCTTCCCTAACGGTACTGTTGTTTCTGATCGTAGATCTACATACCATCACCGAGTGTTTTGCATAAAACACTCATAAAATGAAAAATCGTGGGGTAAAAAATAATAACATTATTTTTAGACTAGCAGCTTACCATTTCAATTGTACCAATTTCACTAACAATTTTCATATTTTGCTAATTGAGTCTATCCGGCCAATTCTGGCCGAAATCGTTGATGTGGACATATTTTACTTAGTTTTTGAATTTTTTAATAACTTTTTCCTTTTCTTTTCTTTTCTCTAATTTATCTTTTTAGCTGAGGGCCAGCATGATTCGCTGGCCGACTCTTGTCAGAATTTGGTGAGGATCGTAACGGTGAGGGTTTGCGGGCCCTTGCTTCTGCCGGCAAGGGTGTGGTGGCCCTCGTCCGATGCCCTTGCCGACCACAACGAGGTTTGGTGAAACCGAATTCCCCGTCTATGAACCTTTTAAGGAACGTATTTGCAAAAGCTAATGACATGAGTAGCTTTGAAATTTTGCTCATTGTTTACTTTATCAGAACTAATTTTTCCAACATCGTTTATGAACTATTTAAATTTTGTTAATGTGACAAGCTGTTAAATTTCCTCCTTGTCAATTTTTTTGTTCAATTTTTATAGTTGAACTTTATTTATTTGTTCAATTTCATCTCTAAACTATTGTGTTTGGGTTCATCTTGGTGGGAGCGCATAGGAAAAGTCCAATATCTTTACCTAGGAGATCCCCAAGTGCCGACTCTTGGGTCGGCCGTACTTGGCAGAGCCTAAGTTCAAGCCCGTCAACATATCCAGTTGAACTCACATTCACTCGAAAGCTTGAGACAATGAGTTATGGGCTAATTGTGGTATATAATTAACCGCTAGACATCACACCAATTCTTTGATGTGAGCATTCTCGAACACAACTCACACGTGTATCTCAATAATCAAGATGTTAGGATTCCACGCCCAAGCACAATGAAATAGAGAATAAAAGCGAGAAAAAGAAATTGAGACACAATATTTATTCTGATTCACCCTTAAACTATAGTTACATCCAATAGAGAATTCTACCATAACTAGCACATCACACCTCTCTATTACAACTATCAATTACAAGATAAAGAGAGAATATATAGTAAAAGTTGTTCATGGGCCCAAACCCAAACTATTAATAAAATACGAGCTTAAATTACAAAAGCCCTCTAGTGTTCGGTGAGCGCAACTCTCATGCTTTCCTGTCGGGAATATGAACAATAACTCGACACATCTCTCTTTATCCCTCACTTGAGCACTATATGAGTCATCAAATATTCTTTAAGATAAACCTTGATGTCTCTTGTCTGGGAAAATAACCAAAAAAGTCCTACACCTATTGAATTTGTGCAAATTCAGTCCTATTTTTTTTTTTGGCCAATTCATTCCTAAACCTTTTGTAATTGTGCCAATTCAATCCATTTGGCAATTTTTGGCTAGCCAGCAACCTAATATTTTAATAGTTTTTGTGAATTTCTATAATTTTTTATTTTTTACTTTTATTTTTCCTTTTTCCTTTTTTCCCCTCCATCGTCATCTTCTCCTTCCCTATTTAACGTCCCCATACAACCACCATCTTTCCCTTCCTTGTTTTGCCTCCAGTTGGTCATCGGCTCGGTGACTGGCCAGAAGACTACCGGTGAGGCTCTTGCCGGCCTTGCTAGGTGGGGTCGGGCGAGGCCAAGCCTCACCATGGCCGGGTAAAGGCTGATCTCGCCAGCCTAGATCTGGCGATGTTGAGCCTCGCTTGGTCATGGCAAGCCTAGCGAGCACGCACGCATGCACAATCGGTGCGGTGGCCCTCGACATGTAGACACACCACAAGGGCGCGACGATGACTGCTACCGCGACGAGGAGGTGTGTGTGTGTGTGGGGGGGGGGGGGTGGCAAGGCGAAGGTTGCGAGGAGGTGAGGGGGCGAGGCGAAGGCTGCGAGGAGGTGAGGGGGGCGGGGCGAAGGCGGCGAGGAGGTGGGACGTGGGGGCATGATAGTGGCTATGGCTGGTTTGATTCTCTTCTTCGGTGAATTGCTGTAGTCGAAACAAAAGAATAGGGACGTTGAAGCCGAAGAAGAACAGGAAGGGGAAAGGAAGAAAAAAATAAAATAAGACAAGGAAAAGACAAAAAGAAAAATAATAAAATAATAAAATAATAAAAATTGGATCGCTAGTCGGCTGGCGTCCACGTGGGTAATTTTTCAAATTAGCATTTAAAAAAATTATTTACCAAATTAATATTTAAAAATATATATATACCAAATTGGGTGCCGCTCAGTAATTTGCGAGTTGGGCCCCGTTCGACGGTCCAATTGCCGGGCGGGTGGTTGCCCCAACCCCAATCGGCAATTGGGCCGCCGATTGGGGCCCAAAACCATGATTTGGGCCCCGCTCGGCAGCCCAATTGCCGAATGGGGTCGAAATTTTATTTATTTATTTATTTTTTTCAATGGATTCGTCTCGAAAAATTATACGAAATAAAAAAAAAATCGTCTCAAACGGACACCCGAGCGATGAGATATGCCCTTTTAAAGTATTATTCCGATTTTTAAAACTTTGGTAATTTAGACATACATTTAAATGATTAAATTATCATCCCCGCGTGAGTCCCAAACGGATACTCGACGATTTGAAATGTGTCGACTCGTGTCGTTGTTCGCGCGAGTCCGAAAGCCCTCGTTGGGATCCTTTGTTGAGCTCGAACAGCTTGAGTTCGAAACAGTTTTGCAGATACTGGGGTTGGTCGCTTGTTTATGATAATTTACTCGTTTAAATTGATGCATAAATTAGCAAAGTTTTAAAAATCCGACGGAATAATACTTTGAAAGGGCATATCTCATCGCTTGAGTGTTCGTTTGGGATGATTTTTTTTTATTTAGCGTAATTTTTTGAGACTAATCCATTGAATAAAAAAGAAAATAAAAAAAATTAATTTTCGGCCCCGTTCGGCAATTGGGCTGCCGAGCGAGGCCCAAATCCTGGTTTTGGGCCCCAATCAGCTGCCCAATTGCTGATTGGGGGGGGGGGGGAGGCCCAACACGCAAATTAGGTGCCGCTCGGCTGCCCAATTGCCGAGCGGCACCCAATTTGGTATTTTTTTAAAATATTAATTTGGTAATTTTTTTAAAAAAATGCTAATTTGGAAAATTGCCCCGTCCACGTCAGTGCCGGTCAGCCAAAAATCGTCCGATGGACTGAATTGACACAATTGCAAAAGTTTCAGGACTGAAGAGGTAAAAAAAAAGTTGAGACTAAATTGACACAATTACAATAGGTTTAGGACTTTTTTAGTAATTTTCCCTCTCTTATCTAGTATTACTAGTAGTTTTCAACACAACTCCTCGACAAGACATCACACTACAGGTAATAATGTGTTTCTATAAAACTTAATGGTGACCAATAATGAACGTGTCGGGTATGAAATGACCCATTTACCCCTTTATAAAGGGCTTGGTCTTGTTTAGTTAAACAATTTAAAATGCTCCCATATTTACGTGACATGTTTAGATATGTCTAGAATTAGTATTTACGACTTGTAAACTTAAGTAATCATTTTTATATATAGGAACTCATATCTGAAGTGTTATGCGTTATGTATTAACTTTTATGTTTTCGTAGTGATGTTAAGACATAATTAATGACCAATTTGTGTCGGTATTGAATCCAAATTTGACATAGCGCACTTGAGAGAGAGAGAGAACAAGAAAGCAACTCATGGACTAAAGTTGAACGAATAAACAAAGTATGAGGTTCTGACCCAAAAAAAAAAAAAAGTATGAGGCCAAAATTGAACAAAAATAATGATAAGTCATATATGTCGTCCGCTTCGGTAAATTTTGTCAATAATTTTAGCGGAGGGATCACATTGAATGAATACATTCACAAAAGTCCCGAAGTGTGTACGTGTCTGCACCACAATTCATTCTGTAACATATTTCTATGAAATCGCTGCGCCCGAATAAAAGTCAAAGAATCAATATTGGTAGACCCACACTACATATAAAGTTACCATTTAGGAGCGACTCGACTCGCCTCGCCTCCGTCCAAAGAAGCGCATGTAGACAAAAGAAGGAAAACGAGAATCAGTGACGGAGGGGAACGCGAAACACATCCATGGGCATCGCGCCGACCACGACATACCAAATTACCAGCCGTAATTTTAACCTTTGAAACGGTTCGAGGACCGATTGTATCTTCCTAACCTGATACTGATCTTGAATCAGTCTCCCTGAGAATATCTCTGTAGACCAAGAAAGTTGACGCACAACTGAAGTTTCCAAAGATGACTTTTACCTCTGATTGAACCTCCAGTCACGACCAGGCGCGCGGATTTTTTCCGCCGAATTGGCCCGACCTTCCGAGATCTAGTTGAAGTCGGACGAGGAAGCGAAGGGTTTTAGTCCAGGCAAGATTTTTTGAGCTCGGATCTTGGATCTGAGAACAGGGGTCGTATCGGGAAGCCAAATTGGCGTGTGCATAGATTCTGCAGATCAGGGAGATCTGGAGTCGGTTCCAAGAACGGAAGAACGGTTCTGTTGGTGTTGAGAAGACAAAGTTGGAACGAGTGCAGAGCGTCACGGCTTCGGTTGAGAAAAGAGAGTAGATTCTGCAGTTCCCAGTCCCTTGGCTTATGGGAGGTGCAGCCGGTACCCCCATGGCACAAAACCGAGGACCACCGCCACATGAAACGATACCACGGTTGGTCATCTCCGGCAAAGTGCTGCCGCCCCTTCGACCTGCGACCATCCCCACCCTTTGAGGCTCACGCGACCCTGAAAAGATGTCACATTAGCATTTTTCGTTACTAGAATTTCGATTGGAGCTAAAGTAGGTCATTGGTTGCATCATTAGACAAGTTTTAGGACTTTGGCTATTTGGAATTTTAGGACTTAAAAGAACTTTCTCAATAAATGTAGGATTTCTATTGCATTTGTCCAAATGAAAAATACGTCAGTAGCCACTTAAATAAGAATTGGTAACCCAATACTAGCGGTAGCTTAATGGGCGCAAAAATAGTTAGTCCCAGCGGACATTTTCGGTGGAGAGTGCACTTTCCGGGGGTTTTTTTTTTTTTTTTTTTTTGGCCAAAATAGGATAAAAATATAAAAATTAATCAAAATAGGTGAAGAAAAAAAGACATTGGCACTTACGGTGCCGCTCGGCAGTTAGATGGCAACCGCTCGGCAATCTCACTACCGAGAAAAAAAAAAAGAATTGCCCGCCTATTTATTTTTAAATTTTTTATTGGCTTGCTCGGCACAGCAAGCACATAGCTATTTTTTAAAAATTTTGATTGGCTTGCTTCTAAGTGTCGAGCAAGCACTCGGCTTTTCAATTTTTTTAATCATTTTTAATTTCTTTGTTTTGTTTTCATTTAATCATTTTTTATTATTATTCAATTTTGTCGCGACCCTCCCCCTCGCGGCGGAGAGGGCTAATGGGCCGCCCGATCGCTGGCTCTATCGGGCGCGGGCCTCTCCCAAGGTCTATTACCCAAATCGCAACTGCTGGATATACGCGATCGACCTTTAGTGCGGTCTAGTGACATGTGATGAGTGTACATGCCAAGGAGTCGCCACCAATCGTTTCATGGAGGGTACGATCAGAAACCCTATCGAATAGTTGGGAGTGGTCTATTCGATTCTGCGGAAACCAGAGAAGTGGGTTCGGGGACTTAGTTACGCCAACTGTCAGAGTTGACGCCCTTTCAGTACCTAAGCTGAATGGTTTATCTGATCCAAGGGTTTCATACAGACGAGTGGGGTACAGATCCTAAATCTAGGAGTTCATGCAGATGGGAATTACTAACCTATCAATCACAATCAATAGAAATAAGTCCGCAAATCAAGGATCCAATGCATGCGGATAAAACACACGAAAGCAGCATGGCATCCCTAATGAGGCCCTATTAGCCTAGAGAAATATCAATCAAGGCTTAGGAATGATTTTGGCATGATTTGCCCATGAAGGGCAAAATCGTAATTTTGAGCAATTCGGGAAAATTCACCTCGAAAGGGTAAATCTGTCATTTTAGATGAATTGGGAAGTCAAAAGACAAAGGAAATAGGATTGGCCATCAATCCAATCCATTTCCTATTTTTCGGGAATTTCCAGGATTTTTCTGGAATTTTCAAGTGATTTTACCCTTGGAGGGGTAAAGTCGTCATTTTGGATAAAGATGAGAATTGAAATTCTTAAATATTAGGGTTGGTCGTCCACCTGACCCAAACCCTAACTTTAAGCAATTTTCAGAACTCGATTGAGACAAGAAAGACGATTTTCCCATTGAAGGGCAAAATTGTCATTTTGAGAAAAGAGGCGGGACTCGAAAATCCAAACCTAAGAATTGGTCGCCTACCCGACCCTAATACTTACCTTGGCATTATCGGTTTTATCTTGCATACACAGCAAAGGCGACTTACCCTTAAAGGGTAATGTCGTCAAGTCTCGGAAGATCGGATAAGAAACCCCAAAAATAGGGTTGACCAGCTGTCTGTGGTCAACCCTCGATTTTTGGGGGTTTCTTGGAATGTCTAGGATTTTTCCACAATTTTTTTTTGAATTTTCTGGAATTTTCTAGCATTTTTTTTTTATTTTTTAGGATTTTTCTGATTTTTTTTTATTTTTAAAATCATTTTCTGATTTTTTTATTTAAAAAAATGTGATTCGGACCGGGTCGACCCGACCCACTTGGGTCGGAACCCGGCCCAGACCCGAACCCGCGAAGCCTGAAACCAAAACGACGCCGTATTCACCTTTTTTTTTTTTTTTTCGAATTATCAACTCTAATCCGACGGTCCTCATCGAAACACATGGCTAATCTACAACCATCGGATCGTTTGATTGAAATCTACAGCCTGTATTAAACGAAAACCTGATCAGGGACGTCTGATCTAACTACTTGAACCTACGGCCACGATTAAAACATAGGATTAGATCTAGACCGTCCGTTCCTACTTAACCTAAACGACGTCGCTTCCTGACTAACTCATACGACGCCGTTTCCATCATTTTTTATTTCCGATTTAAAATCATTTTTTGAATTATCCTAATTTCTAATCGGACGGCCACTATTTGTTGGACTCGATTAACCTCGACCGTTGGATCTCCCCGTTCGAACAACAACCTCCAACGGCCGAGCTGACTGTACTGACACGTGGGCCAATGATACCCCCACCTAAGCGCTTTGACTCGTTGACCTGCCAGGTCGGCATCATCTTCAACCTCGCGACCATTGCTGAACGAACGGCCACGACTCCCCGGCGATGATCCAGCGGTGGAATCTTAACGGATTGGAGCGAGACCGGCGGCAATCGACTCGCGATGACCTCTATTTTAATATATCTAAGAATCGCAACATTTTATTCACAGAATCGCAAGAATCATGCAAAGTGCCGAGTACGGCCAAGGGAGTTCGATCGCGTAATTTATCTAAGATCGCAGCAATTCAATCACATAACAGCACCATTGGAGGTTCAGAAAACTCACCTCGAGCTCCGATTGAGCTCGCTCGGCCCAGATTTGGCTGGGGAAAGATGAACAGTGGTTCGACAATGGAGGTTGGATTGGAAGACTCGATTAGGTATGCTAAGACAAAATCAATGCAAACAAGATATGCGACAATGGTCAGTAATGTTCAAGGAGTAAAACGCACATAGTAATTGAAAGAATAGGCAAGAAATGCTAGAACCGCCATTGAAGCTCAGTTCAAGAATCGAAGCTCGGCCTTACCTGTTCTCGTGATTTCGCGGGGCGCGGCCGGCGGCGATCGCTTTCTGGCGGTCTGGGCGAACTTCGAACTGTCTTTTCTGGCTTTGGTCTGGCCGGGGACGGCCCAACCGGCGCCTTGCAGTTGAGCTCAAGTTCTCGACGGTAAAGGGCTGGAGAACGAGCTTTTTTTCGCTTTCTCTCTCTCTCGCACGTTTTAGTTCGTCCTCCGCCAACTGAATCGACCAACCTCCTCAACAGAAAGCGATCATGAGCTTATATAGCTCTTGGGAATTTTGGCGCCGAAATGGGAGGTTGGGCAGTTGACCTTCGCACGTGAGAACACGTGCGAAATGGTCACCGTCGACCGGCAATCGATGGGTATCAAATGGTCATTCCGTTCGGGACCTCTGGTGATCGTATTTGTCACGAATTTGGACTAATTTCATCTGAGCTTTGTCGTTGTTGACTTTTGCAGGTGTCGGGGCTTGACCGGCGAATTGCCTGTTACTCCGACGACGTCGAGCGGCGCCACCGGTGTTAATTGATAGGTAGGAGTATAGGCAACAATACGCCTACCATTGCGTGTTCGATTATCCACGAATTGGCCTTCAATTTGAGGATCGAAATCACCCTTGGAACTGTTCATCTGCGCAGGTTCTGAGGGAAGACGATGACACTGTAGCAAACCGGTTCGACCGGTCTGACCGGCGGTCTGACCGGTCAGAACCGGTTCCGACTTACCATTTTCCAAATTAAGCCCAAATTAATGGGAAAATTTTGCAATTGAACCTCAAAATCGAATCTAGAGCATGGATTTTATCTAGAAATGTGGTTTTGCCCAAAAGTTTACATCAATTTCTATAAAAACCCCAAATTTTCATTTAATTGGAAATTGGGGAACTATGTAATTGAAGGTTCAAATGATCAAATTGGGCCAAATCACCTATGCCAATCGATTTAAAATGGTAAAATCCATTGGGTAGCATGTTCAATTTGTAATGATAGCCCTTGAATTGAAAGTAATTTCAATTATGCTCATTTTCAAGGACTAAAAATGCAATTTTAGTATGTAATTTTGCCAAATTCGTGCAATTGAGCAATTTGTACAAACAATTGGGCTAAATTGCAGTAAGGGACAGTTAGAATGGATGTCAAGATCCTAAAAAAATGTCAAAATTGCAAATTAAAAGACTCAATTGGTATTTTTTTCTCAAATTCAATAGTATGGGTTACAAAGGAACACCCATAATTGAATCTGATTTTGAACTTTTTGTGAGGTCAAAAATACAAGGGATTAAAAAGAAAAATATTGGCTATTTTTCCATATTTTTGTGGCCTCGAATGCTATTTTTCTTTATTTTTTTTGAGTATTTTCCTATTTTCTAAAAATACTAAAAAATATGAAAAATATGAAAAATTATTTTTTTGTTCAAAAATGGTTCCTTGGGCTTGGCCAAGGATACCAAAGTTGATTTTGTAATTTTTTGACTTTTTATGAATTTTTTTGTGATTTTTCAAAATAAAGCTGAAAAAGACTTGGTAAAAAAAAATCAGGTGTCAACAAATTTGTTCTCTGGAACAGACAACATATTAATGAAATTCATACATAATACCATGTTTGGTATTAATGAGCGAGCGAGCGAACGAACGATTGAGGTCGCGGAGCGAACGAATGAGTAAGCGAACGAGCAACGACCCCGTGGAGCGAGCGAACGAAAGAGAGAGCAAACGAACGAACGAATGAACGAGCGAGCCTCGACCCCACGGAGCGAACGAAAGAATAGGCGAGCATTCACTCCGTGGCCTCGATTCGCTTGCTTGTTCGTTCGCTCGCTCCGCGGGGTCGAGGCTTGCTTGCTCGTTCGTTTGTTCACTTCGTGGCCTCGATCGATCATTCGCTCGCTCGCTCGTTAATACCGAACATGGTATTATATACGAATTTCATTAATATTTTGTCCATTCCACGGAACAAATTGAATAACAAAAAAATAATTAAAAGAAAACAAGAAAAATAAATTAAAAATATTAAAAAAGAACATAATAATTTTTTTTTAAAAAAAGTTTAGAATGCCTAGCAAGCCAATAAGAAATTTTAAAATAGACATGTGCTTGCTCGTGAGTGTGAGTGCTGATTGGCACCTAAAGTGGTACTATCTTTTTCTCTTGCCTATTTTGGTAAATTTTTATTTTTTATCCTATTTTGAAAAAAAGCCCGCACTTTCCCTGCATTTGTTGGCGGAGTTAATAGTTTCATTTACATACAAGAAAGGATGGCTCCTTCTAGTTCTAGTCATGAAAGCTTCATATTCCAGCGCATAGATGAGACAAAGATATTCCCCAACTCCATTCAACTGTAAATATTTTGACTGTGGTAGAATTGAAAAGAAGAAAACTATTTTGCTGGCTGAAAAACTCTTAATAACTCATCGAAGAGCAATAACACGGCTTAAGCGGACCCCGCTTTTTTCCAAATTAATATTTTTTTAAAAAATAGTTACCAAAATAATATTAAAAAAATATATTTACCATATTAGGTGCCAGGGCTGCTTGGCAATTCGGCCACCGAGCGGCACCCAATTGGGGTGCGCAGGGCCGAAATTTAATTTTCTTTTTTTGCCAATGGATTCGTCTCGAAAAATTACGTGAAATAAAAAAAAAATTGTCCCAAACGTAACGGACATCCGAGCGATGAGGTATGACATTTCAAAGTATTATTTCAAGTTTTATTATGTGATAAACTAGGGTTAGTTGCATTGACGGCGCTAATTTTTTTGTATTCGATTTTAGCCTTTTTTCACAAAAAAAAAATCTGGATTTTTCAACAAGATTGCCTAATCGAGAGTGTTTATACTTGTGTATATACATTCAAGTAAGGAAACTTTGATAACTGCACAATATATGGAGATAACATAAATTAAGTGCACTTCGAAGAAATCTCATCCTTCTTCGCGATCTTAAAAGATTTATGTCCTCTCCACTTCAATAAATTGAAATCATCAATTTACTCGTTTAAATGGATGCCTAAATTAGCAAAGTTTTAAAAATCTGACGGGATAATACTTTAAAAGGGCATCTCTCATTGCTCGGGTGTCCGTTTGGGATGATTTTTTTTTATTTCGCTTAATTTTTCGAGACGAATCCATTGACAAAAAAATTAACTAAAAAAAAAAATTAAATTTCGGCCCTGCTCGGCAATTGGGCCGCCGAGCTGGAACCACGCTCGGCGGCCCAATTGTCGAGCGGCACCTAATATGGTAAATATATATTTTAATACTAATTTGGTAAATATTTTTTTAAAAAATATTAATTTGGAAAAAAGCGCTAAGCGGACAACATAAATTCTGTTGTAATCTTAGAAGCGGTAACTAGCAGGATGATGAACTTTGAAGCATCAACTATGAGGTTCTACGTTACCTTTTGATCTGCTCCCGTAAAACGGGTAAATCTCAAACCTGACAAAGCAACTCGGAAGCAACACTCGGCCCACGATTTTCCCCTTTCGGATGCTTAAGAGGCTCGACGTGGCGTTGCGAAAGCACTCCGAACAATCGTTTTTGGAAAGATAAGGCTGTTGACACCTAAAATTTTGATTTTTCTAAAATATATTCATTTAGACTCAAAATGAGAGTTAGTCATAATTCTCACAAAAATAAACTTTTCGTGCACAGCATGTTTAATTTAGTTTAGCATGCATTATTATTATTTATTTATTTATTTTTGCATTCAGGCCATAGGCAAAGGAATTGAGCTTAAATTGACAAGTAATTAGACTGATATGACATGAAAAATTTCGGCCAAGACAGCTGGGGATGATGATTGATGACCCAAAAATTGGAAGCTGGGCGAAGGAGGCTCCGAGGTCGTGTTTGATCTAGGTTCGGATTGTTATTGCTAAAGACCGAGAAGGAGGGCTATTGAGCTCCGACTCAGTCAAATTCGGCCCATTACAATCAACAATTGGTCTTGGATTACTTTGAGGTAAAAAGCCGAAGCCCGCGGGGTTAAACCTAAACCTAAACTAAGCAGTATACAAGCAATAGCATGTTGTTGTTGATGCTTCACAAAGGGGGGGTGGAGGCCAACACAACTCAATATACGGCCACAAGAAGTAGAGAACGAAATTGAGAGAGCCAGCTGAGAGAATTCTCTCTCCCCCTCCATGCAAATTTCATCGTCCAGAAGTCTACTTTTCAAGCGCACGGTGAAAAGAGGAGGAGCACTAAGCAAAAGGACAAGAAAGGAACCACCATCCTTCATCAGTAGCATATAATTTCATCCTTTTATTGCTCTTTTCTTTATATCTATTTTCCTAAGTTTTCCTCACGGACATCTCTTGCACAAAACCCTAAAAAACGTGAGGGAATAAAGTCCTGATGCAGGGCTTTTTTCCAAACCAGGATTATTATTTTTCCCCAAAACAGGTGTAAAAAAAGTCATATTTACCTAAATAGGCGTCGCTCGGCATGCAAAATGCCTTTGCTCGGCATTGTTATTTTTATTTATTTTAATCATTTTTAAATTTCTTTTTCTTGTTGATCACATTAGTTTTTTTTTTTTTTTTTTTACAAATACAACTAAGTTTTTCCATACGATGCAGTATTTTTAATTTCTTTTTCCTATTTAGTATTAAAATAAAAACAACAAAAAAAAATACTAAATTGGAAAAAAAGAAAAGAAAAAAGAATGTGTTGCCATTCAATTTCATTTGTGGAATGGAACCGGGTGTAGAAGTGCCGCTTTACGGGTGTTATAGTGCTGCGAACGAACGAGCGAATCGAGGCGCACCGGTTCACAAGAGCACTTGAAAACAAAAGAACAAAGAAACAAAAATAGTGGAAGGGAGACAATGGCATGAAGAATATGTCTATATTAGAGAGTACGAAGCACTGATTTGTCTTTTTCTGATTGTCCAGGTGTGATGAATTAATCCAGCAAATTCCAACGAGGGCGTATCTTATTTCTAGTCCCAAAACCGAACCCCATCGCCAAGCCAGCCAGTCGCACGGTTTTATATCGTTTCTTGGACGCCATTAACGTAGCTGCTCCCTGTCCAATATTACATGCACTGAATTTTTATTTATCTCACGAGAGGAGACGATTGGTGATTGAAAGGGAGCAATTAGTCAAAAGTGCGAAAAGACCAAAAGTGGGTGTAGAAAGACAGGGTGCACATAATCCAGCAGACCGCATCAAGGAACTCTCCAGCGCATTTGCTTTTGCTTCAATCTTTATTATTGCAGGTCTTCTTTCACTGTGAAGCCTTCACGGTCCCAAGAGTTACAAGCCACAAGTCCATGTTCATCCACGTCGTTCGAGCAGTGATCCGATCTGCCGAGAATCCGTTCGAATTTGGGAACATTATTCGCAAATTAGGTAAGGAGAACATCCGGAATATTTAGAATATATTGAATATTGCATTGCCTAATTTGAGTTTATTGTTATCTTTTAACGATTTTCTGCAGATCGTTATTGCCTATTTTGAAAAGATGTAAATCTTAATTGATAGGGTAACACTGCGTTAGAGATATCACAATATTATCCTATTGTTAAATTTGGCGCATTTTCTATAGTTATTTTATTGCATCATATCATATCTTTATCATTATTGCTTGATTTTTTTTTATCATGATATAATTTGCACTTAAATAAATAATCTTGCCCATAACACATGCTGCCCAATTGTGCCTTGTTCCTCGAAAAACGTACATTAAGGGCAACATATGACTTCGATCTCAAAGTACGATTGTGGCCGTACGTGTGAATTAGATATCAAATCCTCGATCTCGAGGAGTAGATTGCTAATTCCTAAATAGAATTTGAATGTTTGCCCTATGTATATAGGGACGATGGTAATTCTATAATATATTCACTTGCTAATCCTAATCTCGAGGGATGTTGTGAATAAAAATCAAAATTTCGGATTTAAAGATGTTTTATGGGTAATATTATGTATTTTTGTTCAAATTTCATTGTTTTCATGGTTTAAATAATTCCTGAAAAATTCCCAAAAGATGTCGCATTTTCTTAAATTTAATCATGTTTTCTCATACTTTTTGCATGTAAAATAACCCCTAGTAAATTTTAGGACTTTGAGAAATCAATTTCTTGAATTAAGTTGGGTGTTATTTGACTTTAGGATAGCTTTTTACTCCAATTTTCATAAATCCGAAAATGCACAAAAAATACCCAAAGATGTCATTCATTTTGCATAGCATATAATTTAGATCTAATTTCCATGTCATGCATATTTTACCACGTCATTATTGCCATGTCACGCATTCTTGCCATGTCAATATATATGTCATTCATACATTCTTCATGTCATAATTGCATTTTATTTTGCACACTAAATTTCGATATAGCATAATTATTCCATGTCATTGCATTTCACATGTCATATAGTTAATTTGCATTAGCATTGCATTTAATAAGAGAAAACCCTAAAAAAATCTAATCAAATCACCAAATCAAGAATTTTCCATGAAAATTGGCACCGAAAGGGTATTAATTGAAAAATTAATGTAACCAAGTTCTCGAACTTATAATATCTAGTTCGTAGGAATAAAATAGTTCTCTCGCTATTTTATTTAGGTTTATAATCAACCTACCGTAAATGATTAGTGGCGGCTCCGATTTAATATTTTCGTATGAAAGTGAACCTAAGTTGCTTGGGAGAGTCCGAATTAGGTTAATTAAATAATTAACATGATAATCCGTTAACCTGAAATTTCTTAATTTTAGGTCGCGACAAAGCACGCACTGTGCGAAAGTGTACAACGTTTTCTGCCGACTTAACTTGGCGTCGCGATGGCCATACTGATAGGAATCGTGCCCCAATTTCTGAAAAATAACTCAAGCAAGCAATACGCAGTAGCAAAATATAACGATAAAAGAACAGAATTAGAAGAAGCACACCAGAGAATTTGTTATCGAAGTTTACCCAAACCTAGGCTACCTCTCCGCGCAGAGGCACTCTGCAAATCCATAAGTTTTCGAGAAAAGTATGAATACAACTGACGATCTTCTCACAGGATCGAAGGAAAAAGAAAACGAGGACTCTCAAGAATGCCGTCACGGCCCCTCTCTCTCTCTCTCTCTCTCTCTCTCTCTCTCTCTCTCTCTCTCTCTCTCTCTCTCTCTCTCTATTTGCTACTTCGCGCTTTCTATCTGCTCTTCTATCTATTCTCTTCTTTTGTAGGCTACAACCTATATATATATCCCTAATATATATAAGGTGTATCTTTTAACCTAAAAGAAAAAGAAAAGACAAAAGACAAAAAAGAAATCTTAATAATATCTTTTGATATATTTTGGCTTCACGCCAACAATCTCTCACTTGAAGACAAATATATCTGATGTACCAAACAACCTTGCATCCATCCTCTTCAAAAACTAGCAGCTAGAACTTGTGCTTCTGCGATACTCTTCATCAATTAACATGGAGTAGTACCGATAGTAGTAGTACAGAAAGTGTGCTTCTCTCTGTCTACTACCTTGATAAACATGTCAGTTGGATTCTTTGAGCCATCAATTTTTTGTAGCTTTAACTCGTTATCTTTCAATGCTAACCTGATGAAGTGATAACGTTTCTTGATATGTCTAGTTCTTGATTGATAAGCGGTATTCTTTGCTAAGTGCACTGCACTTTGACTATCACTCCACAGTGTGCTCACTAGCTGCTTTCGATGTAGCTCCTTCAGATAATCTTGTAACTACATGATTTTCTTATAGGCTTCCGTGATCGCCACGTACTCTGCTACTGTCGTCGATAGAGCCACTATTTTCTGTAATTGAGATACCCAACTCACTGCTGTTCTTGCAAATGTAAAAATATATCCAGTGGTACTCTTACCACTATCTCGATTACCCGAGTGATCTGCATCCACATAACCCTACAATTGTAGAGATGTACCGCAATAACAAAGAGAGTAATTTGATGTACCTGCTAAATATCTCAATATCCATTTTACTGCATTCTAATGCTCTTTGCCCGGGTTCTGCAAATATCGACTCACAACTGTCGCGACCCGTCCGAAATCAACGGACGCGGCTAATGGATTACCAATCGCGGCCCCCACTCTGAAATGTGGATCGCGGGCTTTGGATCGGCGCGGGCCCTCCCAGGCCCATACCAAATCGCGGCGGGAGTGTCTTTTGAGGGATTCGACGATAAGAGTCGATCGCTTTCGACCTTAGTGTGGTCGTGGTGGCATGTGCAACTTGTGCATGCATTTGGAGTCGCCACCGGTCTTTCTTGGAGGGTAGACCGGAAACCTTACTGACCGATTGGGAGAGATCGATAAGTTCTACGGAACCAGAGATTTTGGGTTCGGGGACTTGGTTACGTCGGTGTCATTACCAACGCCCTTTCGGTACATAACGCGAGTGATTTTCCTGACTAAGAGTTCATGCAGGCGCAATTTTGGGTGAGATAGGTATGAGTCAAGGTTTCATGCAGATTGGAAAACTTGTCCTACCAAATCACAGTCAATATAATGAGAGCGCAAGTCAAGTGCATAAATAAATCATGTCAATGCACATCAATTTCAATCATTGGCCTCCTAGTATAGCCATAAGGGCTTAGGGAAGATGTGATTTAGGGCTATGGGTAAAATGGGAAGATTTTGGGACAATTAGCCCGAAGGGCAAAATTGTCATTTTTTGGAAGGTTTGGATACCGAATTACCCAAAATATTCCATGGCCAGTTGATTGTGGCCATTTTCCATTTTTGAGAATTTGTTTAGAATTTCTTGATTTTTCTTCAATTTTTGGAAGAAGATTCGCCCAAAGGGCGAAATCGTCATTTTAAGAAGGGTCGGTGTTCAAAACACCAGGAATGAGTCTTGGCCAGTTGTTTGTGGCCATTTCCTATTTTTTTGGGGTTTTCCTGAATTTTTTAGAATTTTTTTGGAAGACGGTTTGCCGAAAGGGCAAAACCGTCATTTCGGAAAAGATCGGGGGGTCGAAAGACCTGGAACAGGTCATGGCCAGTTGAATGTGGCCATTTCCTATTTTCTGGAAT